>DWPQ01001403.1:0-12367 GCA_018251795.1 Perichares adela | reverse complement strand
AAATGATGAAAAATGTGAAAAATGGCGAAACAACGTTGGCGGGGTCAGCTAGTTACTATATAAAAATACTGAATGTCATTGATGGTACCACAAAAACTCAACTACCCGCTACACAAGAAGTTGAATGTAAGTGCGACGTAGAATTTAAATGATCCATTGTTTTAGTATCTAGGATATATCAGGTGAGAGAATTAGTTTCAAAAACTCCAAGTGTAAAACTCGCAGAGGGATACGTGGGAGTCATACGTGCGACACAAACTGTACCGAAGTTTGAAACTTCACGTGAAGATACTTGTCCTGTTCTAAGATTCTAAGCTAAAGATTTCCTGTCTAAAGTTTTATTCTTTGAACAAAAGAGACAAGGGAGATTAGCAATTCTGCTTGAGTTCTTTTTACATTTGAAGCTACAGAGTAAGGAGCCTTTTTTACGACTCTACACATTCAATGAAAATACTAAAACCTTATAAGAATACTAGCTGACCCCGCCAACGTTGTTTCGCCATATAAAAGCTGGAATCATAAATTAGGGGTTGGTGATAGAAAGATAAAAATTGGGCGTTGTATGTATTTTGTGGTGTCACATCATAAAATATTTTAAAAAAATTGTCCATGAAATAAAAAAAATTATGTTGAGTGTGGGCCCCCCTAATGACTTAGGGGTATGAAAAATAGTTTACAACCTATTCTCAGACCTACCAAATGTACGTACAAAATTTCATAAAAATCAGTCAAGCCGTTTCGGAGCAGTTTGGCAACTAACACTGAGACACGAGAATTTTATATATATAGAAGATATATTATATAGATGTCGCATTAAGCGTCACAAAAAAGTCCTATAATGGTGGTCCGGATGCGACCGGGGCCCCGTTTTCATTTACGTCTACTTGTACATTGTTTTTTGTTTCGATGATTACTAAGAAATTAACTGATAAACGCAAACAATCAGAGTTAGTATATTTTTAAGAACCCGGGACTCCCATTCAAACCTTTTAGCAACTATTGAGAGTTTCTGGTACGCAGGCTTACTTTGCTTTTGTTTTGACCAAGATGAGTCAGATCGACCCATAAACATTTATTTATGTACCTACCTCATTGTTTATCTAGATGCTCACGTATACAGATGAGACGAGCTACCTATGGTGACTAGTCTGAAATGATATGTTTTTGTATTCAGCAAAACACCTACTATGTACTAGAATTAAAGGGTAGTTGAAAGTTGTCTTCACCTGTAGTTGAAAGTGACGACGATGACTCGTTGAGTGACGAGGTACTCCGACCCGTGAAGATCCGTATCGCCCGATCCGAACGCGAAGCCGCCGCCGTGGATGAACACCAAAATAGGTAGACCGGTGTTCTTGAGCGGTGGCCGGTCGACCCTCCTCGGTCTCTGTGGCCACGTCTCTGGTAATGACGGTACATGGACGTTCGCGTATATGCAGGCCTCCGTGAACGCCGTGTTCCTCGGCTGCATCATGCGGCCGTAGAAAACGTCTTTCTGTGGGCAATTCGGCCCCTCCTGGGTGGCTTCGAATGCGTCCTTCCAAGGTTCTACCGGCTGTAGCTCCTGTTGACCGGACGACAAAATTAAAATTTAACTAAGTGCATTTCCTTAATATGAGTTGCGGGATGTTATGTTCTGCCCCGTGGCATTTTTACTATGATAGTGCTATGACTACGCCTAAGTCTACAACAAGCTCAATATATAACAAGTAATTACATGTTTTCGAATGACGATAGATTGCGTTGGCCTTTTGGGGGATGGCTTGTGATCACAGTCGCAATTATATCTACTGATGTTGATTTCAAATTGTGTATTTCTGTCCCGCGTAGCTAAAACCTACATACCTGGAACCGCAGCTTCTCTACTGGCTGCCTGGCGTAGGGCACGCCGAGGAAGCTGGCGAACGTGTGGTTTTCGGTGGAGCGCCACACGCCGCATACCCAACCGGAATCCAAGAGTGCGCACGGCGACTTCGCAGCTGGCTCACATCTCGCTAACGCAAAAACTGAAAAGAGAAGATAAATATAGTACAACGTTATAGTCTTAATACGAATCCAACGACGAACGTTACTGCTTGATAAGCAGAATTTAGGTATCGCCTCCGATGTCATAACTAACAGTCTGCACCTGCCTTTCTAGAAAGTTATACAGACAGAATAGAAGAATATAAGAAATCTGTGCAAGTACTGGTAAACTATTTTATCATCGTTATATTGTACAGATGGTATTTGTAAAAAAAGGGATGGAATTGTTATTTATCGGATTACTAGTTACTATATTATGTAACTACTATTTGTTATAATCGATTACCGATAATTAGTGCACTGAAACCGATAAACGTTAAAAACTTTTAAAAACGTCGTACTCTAAAAACTATCGTATATTTTTCTCCTGGTCTAGCGTAGAAAGTTGTATATAGGGAGTTGTAGGACTTCCGTAGCACAAGCGTAGCGGGTCTACGGCGCGGCGCCGCTACGGTACGGCCAGGTCGGCGGGACGGCCGGGATGCCACTGACAGGGTGTATGACGATCCGTTTGTAGCTCCGATAACTTTCCTCAATATTTAACTAAAGATTATGGTCTGCGTTTATATTTAGTCTTAACTGAATTGCGGATAGACGTTACGTTTCAAAGAATTAAACAAGGCTTGATATAAAATATGTATCCTCATCGCGACCCTTAGTTGCCCCACTGTTGGGTTCGGGTCTTCTCTTACTAAAGGTACTGGCCATAGTTCACCACGCTAGCCATCTGCGAATTGGCGACGTTGACCTAGTGCAGGTGAGGTTAGCTTGGACCCAAGATGGACGTACTTTACTTAAGGATATAAACTTAAAATATTATTAGTTTGTATTCAATTCTTGGAGTATTCAAGTTTTAGTTAAAGTCAGTGTTTTTAACGATTATATGTTTTTTTATAACTGACATATTTGTATAATCCGGTTTTATGAATATACCTTCGGTATATCTTTATAATAATTTTCGTTACTTACGTGGGAAGTTTGTGCAATTATTCAAATGAATGGGTTTTATAATTATTAATTTACATATACTACTATACACATACTAGCGTCACGCACCTCGTCTGCAAGTTTAAGGCCAGATGTAAGAACGGTGTCCTAATTCGATCCCGCGGATGAAGTACGAACACGTTGTTACCGGAAGGTGTGTACCGTGTGTAGTACGGGAGCTCGGGCGCTCGCGTGTCAATGTGTACTGGTGGTCTGATACAATACTCCGCTAAATTATCTGCACTTTGTATTATTGACATGGAAGTAGTCACCATGACTACTGCAGCCCGCAACACACATTTATATAGTTTGTCACCAGACGTACCTACTTTGAAAAGTTTGAAATGATAAGAAACGAAGATCGACAATGTGAATGAATGTATCTCACTCAGTCACTACAACAACAGATGTGTCGCTGGCGTATTTGAAAAAACTTTTTAGTTTATATGTTTAAAGAAACTTGTTTTATGTTTACATTTTTCATTATTAAAATCCTTTCGCTCGTTGCAAACCTACGAACGGTTTAAATTAGTTCATTTATGGCTTCATATAAATTTATGTTATTGTAATAAAAAGGGTGTCACACTTTTAACAATAAAAATGAGTAAAGGGCTCCGTCCATCCTTAACTCCAAACCCTCGGTACGTGGTGCGCCCTGTTGCACTTCATACGAATACACTGACAATGTATAGCATATTGTATGTTTACATAAAATATGTCGTGCTGTTGTCATGTGGGGCACGCTGCCGCCGTGTCCAATGACACAAATTAGTACTTATCAAGCTACATGTAGTATTTTATTGATCAGTCACATTTGCCACAACTAATCACCAATTTTTTTAGAATATAATTAAGACGATTTTTTGTGAAACAATTAAAATTTTATCACCGTGAAACCGAAAGATAATCTCATGAGAAGTGTTCTATTGTTACCATATATTTTTTACCTACAAGACTATAGTTATTTCTATAAGTCTTGGTAATTAATGGGAACAACAAAGTATATTAAACTATAATATATAATCCATTTGAGTTTATAAAATTTTAGCGTTTTTGTTATAACTTAGGGTAAACTCTGCAGTTTGTAACAACATTAACGCTCGTGTACGACGCTACTTATCTCTAGGTTAGCCGGCTAGGTTTTTAGTAGACACCAAATACTGATCACTGGTTTACATAAGAAGCTGCTTTCATAAAACTTTACTTCAACAAATCACTCCGCGGGATCCATATGCAAAACTTCGGTAAGCTCAAAAAATCGCGAAATTTCGGAGTAAAATTTATGACACTGATGACCAGATTGAAAGTGTTGGACGGACGGACTAGGTCGATATCCTGGGAGGTGGTGGCGCCGCGGCGACGGTGACTTACCGCTCAGGAGCAGCGCCCGTGTCACGCTCGTGTCACACGTCATCTCACCGGGTCGGCTCGCACGCACGTACTACGGCCCGGTCGGCCGCGCTCGCCTTTAAATATCGCCACCCGGACCCGCCGCGAGTTTGTTGCCTATGCCGTGCTGCCGTCTCAGTGTACCGCCTCTTCGATGACAAAAAATTAATTAAGTAACATTTGTAATTGAATTTCGACATTGCGGTTGATGTTTGAAAAAAAAGAAAAAAATGTGAGGACTAGGGGTCCATCTATCCTCGAGTCGAATAGACCCTCGCGCGCTCGTAGTGCACTAAACTGAAACGAATGCGTCCGTTCCCACGTAGCTGAGGTCCCTGCACTGTGTACCGTCGTCATTTTTAACTGACAAACTTGTTACCATGAAGTCTCCTCTCTGCTGGTCTGTCGGCTTTTGACAAAAAGCAAAACATTTTAATGTAATTACATACTTAATTAATTAATCCACACCGAACTCGTTAACTAATAATCGACACAATCATTATAAGTCGAGAACAACATACAAAAGGTACACGTGACCTTATTAGTATAGTTGGCACAACATGGCGGTGGCGCGGCGGTACGTGTTCATGTCGTTTATTCAATTACAGCTGATGATGTTGATCGCACCAGTTTTTCCACAACGACACTACCACCTCGCTGATGTTAACGATCCCCTCGGACGCTCGTTAATGTCACAATGTTAAATTACCGTTCGTAGTGAAGTCAAAACTAATCATGTCATGTTTATCTATTTACATTACAATGAATGTTCGCTTACTTATAAAGTAACATTTCCGTATTAGATATACCTAATTTGAAACCGCTGCACCTCTACCCAATAATGTCAGTCGTATTGTCGTTTCTGTCGGTTATTTAATCTACACTCACATCCTTGCTACACATCGACGACTCCAGTAGAAAACAGTGTAAATGGATTACATGGATACAATGTACACGTGGTCGTCACGGCCTTGTATTTGTTTTATTCAATGATCTATGGAAACGGGCATGCAGATCATCTGGCAAACAATCGAGGAGGCCTGGCTCATACTATACAAAGCTGTTTTAGTTGTTATTGAAGGTCCTGAGGGCGCAAGAAGACTTCCGACGTGGCTTTACAACAACATCGACCAAGTTGTTCTAATGAACGTGTCCCCGAGGCACCAAACTGCGCGCTGCCGCTGGCTGATGGGATTATTACGAGCCGCGGAACTACGAACGTTTAAAGTTCTACATTTTAAAAAGCTCTCAACCTGAAAATGATTATGTGACAACCTACACAAATATGTAATGATGTGCGCTCTCATTTAATACACGACGAACGAGGTTATTACCCCGACAATGTAACAACAGTAGAAACAAGAGGCCGTTTCTTAACAACCTGTTCAACCCAATAGGCCTCTGGGTACTCACTGCTACTACCTTGCTGCTGCCGGTTGCGAACTGGTTCCGAAGTTTTGTATAATAAACTTTATTAATGTCGTACTAACGGGGCCGCGCCGCCAAAATCGCAAGTGATAAACAGCACTATCGTGAAAATTCTATGTATAAATATTTTGAAAATATTTAGTCGCGGTCGTCGCCTCGAATTACCCTTTAGGTTTGTATTCTTTCAATCTATAAAATCGACTTGTTGATCCGATTGCTAGCTCATTTGCTAGCAAGGGTAAAATACAATTGGCATCTCCTATAATGAACCACCAAATATTGAAAAATTAAAATCGTAATGAATAATTCCGGGCATATTCTTACAAAATATGTTAGACATTCGGTGAAGGGAGTTCATATTATGTCATATTAAAGGGGAGGATTGGGTGAAGCAGAAACTTATTTAACCTTGAACTAGTGTAGAAAGTTTCTCCGTAAAACGCAAAATTACGTTAACTGTGACATAGCAAACAACAGATGTAGGTATAAGTATGCGCCTTGATGGTACATTGAACTATAATTTATACGGAAACGCAATTGACAGTCAGAAATGGTGAATCAAAAAATCAGCTTGAATTGGGTACAGACCACTGTGTTGCACCTCATATAGCTCGCAGCTGATTTTGATGGATAGCCTTCATATACCGCGGTTGGTACGAGAGGCAATAAAAACCAAAGAAATCAAAACATTCAATAGGGAAAATGAGAAGGTAACTCATACGTTTTTCTTTTTGGTATGGAGGGAAATCTTCTTATAAGATACCCGACCTTTCAGTGGAAAGGTCTCGAATTATGTAGGATTTATCCTACTAAAACCCCCTCGGCATTCATCCAGCGAATATAGAGAAGCCCCGAGATCTCTAATAAATGCACCAGGGCGTCTGCAAGATAATTCATACCTACAAACCAAAAACTGTAGTTGGTTGTAATATGGGTAACCAAACATAAAACGACGACTAAGTTAGATAGACTAATATATTACGGACAAATTTCATCTGTAACCCTGAAAAGAGTTTGTCTGCGCCTCCGCCGGTTAGCCGTGACGAGCCATGCGAATGAGTGAAATATTAGCGTAGAAATATAATACGCATGCAATGGCAGAATGTAGTCTTCAACGACAAAACTGACACACAGTTCCATAGAATGTTTCGTGCAATAAAATAGTTCATTGAACATATATATGTTCTACCTTACACAAGTTACATGCATCGCATACTCCAGTCTTTTAATTTCTGTATGGGGTGATACTTCTATACAGGTAGTCGTCGACTTACGTCGTTTCGAGTTACGGCGAATATTTTTTGACATTAATCGTCAAGATACGTCAGTTGTAAAGGGAATTCACTTTTCGCGATTGGGAATGAATACCTCGCAGATCCCGCTGATGAATTTCTTTAGTTACTACGTACAACGGACAATCAAAACGTAGTTTTTTTACACCTTTTACAGTTTTTTATTAATTAAATATATAAGTGAATTCAAAACTTATATGCCACATAAACCGTAGTATTTTTAAAATTATACGAATATACCAAAAATAACTAGTTTTTAATTTATATTTGCCGTAAGTAGGAAGAGTGCCTGCATTCTATATCGTTTTTCTTGTACGGCCTACTCATGGTAGCTTGCGGTAACGACGGCGTAAATTCACTTGCGAAAACTGTTTGGAAAAACCTGCTTCGAATAAATTATTCATTATACGCGAAGAGTTCAGTTCAGTTCAGTACAAATCAGTTTACATTTTTTAGTTCGTTTTAATTAGGAATAATAAAAACTGATTTTTATATGAAAACTGTAATATTCGTATTTGTATGTTATCTGTCCAATTGTATAAGATTAATACAGTAGGTAATATCAAAGTTTAAATTTCGTACCAATATACACGCAGTGTAGTTGTACCCACACTACCACGCAGTAGCCAGCTGCTAGAGCCGTGGTTCAGTTGGCCTGATGCCTATAGCCATAAGAGTTATGTTCCTGTGTGTAGCGAGTTTCGTGCTACACGTGTTCGGTGATAGTGTAGGAGGCTCGTTTCTGAACCAGTAGCAAAAACTCACTGACCTTCACTTGTTAGCACTCGTATCTCGCTATTGTGGATTTCAAGCCTTAGATACGATAAGCATCAACCTGTGGCTTCACACGATTAAAATAAACAGGTTTGTGATTAAGCAAACTACTTAAATGTTATTGTTGAGATACTTATAAATAGGTATTGGCTTACATTTGACCCCTCCATGATTGCAGCCTCGTGTCCACTATGTGCAGGGTTGGCTAGCGGATCTCGGTGCGTTATCAGCTCGCGGCTATGGTCTCCCTTTGGGAAACTGGCGGTAAATCACTCAAGGCGATCTCCTTCGAGAAGGAACTCACATTGGTTAATTTATTGTAGTTAAATTACGTAATGACGTCTGTCTTCAATCAATCGATGGATCTGAGCCCCTAGACAAAAATCTTAGCGGTAACCGTTCACGCTCACGCTATTTTAAAAATGTATGGTAATGACAGTCCCTGCGGAGAGATTATGTGCTGTCACGCCAAAATTCTTTCCGCAGGGACTGTCATTACGTGAACGGTTACCGCTAAGATTGTTGTCTAGGGGCTCTGGAACACTAAGTATAATCTCTACAGCTACAAAGGTAAAGGTAAAATTATACAGATAGTATATTTTACTTATTCTTTATTTAACCTTACAACGGACGCAGATACAATACAGCAATCAAGAAATATACAATATAAATTGTTTTAATATTTACCCAAACTTTAATTAAATACCTATTACATATTAAACATGCCCAGGTAAAATAAAGGTAATATTAAACAACATGAAACTTATAGTAACCTAAAATTAATTTTAATAACTATCACAGATTAAAATAATATCACAAACTAGTTCTTATAAGCAAGAATTATTACAATAACATAAAAAAATATAATGCAAGGACTTCAAGACGTGACTGAGTTCGGATACATTTTTTATAAAACTTAGTACACATTATAAGTAAAAAAAACGCATTTAAACGTCTATTATAAACTAGCTGTGTCCGCGTGGAAATCAATATGTCATAAAGCTTTTCCCGCGTAAATCTCGAACAATCAGATAAAAATTAAAATAAAAAAATTTTTGGTATAACCGGGATCGATCACCCGACCTCTCGTTTGAGAGACCAACGTTCAGACCGCTAGACTCACCGCTGCGACGTTTAAAAGCATACTATCAACTATTTACTCATCTATCAGCCCCAATCCAAGAGTCCCCTGACTCTCATCATTCGATTCCTTATCATCTGTTATCTCAGATAAATTTTCATTTGGTGCTTTAAAATTAGCAATGGGCAACATCCCCAAACGTTTGAACTTAGACTGTATATGAACCCGTTTACAATCTCTTTTCTCTATTTTAGAACTTGGTATTCCCAGGCTCTGTTTGTCCACTGTCTTGCCAGCTTCTTCTAATTTCTTACCACTCTCTCCGTAGACTTCTACGATCGTAGCAAATGGATTAGCAGAAGAGGTGCTTGCGACTGGCTCTGCGGTTCCTGGCGCATCGATCTTCATAATAGTAACGCCAGGCATCGCGCTAAGCTTCTGTAAAGCCGATTCGTTTCTCTTGTACGCACGAGTACTTATGAGTGACTTGTTCATATGTGTTTTAGATGGATTCTTCTTGTCTATGATTTCAATTTCAAACATTTGTCCTTGTTCTTCGGTTCGTATGAGCACGGGTAACGTATCTATTTGAATGTCTAGCTCCTGTTCGGTTTCTTCCTCAGTTTCTACTTCACTAATCTTTTCTTGTACTCCTTGTTCATTATCTTTACCTATCACATTTTTCTTTCCTTTCCTTGCTTGTTTATTGGCTTTCTCACTTGTATTTTTATTTGTCGTATCCTTTTTCTTTCCTTTCCTATTTTTCTTTGTGTCTGTAGTACCTGTTTTTATCGCCTCCGTCAAAGCATCAGTTTCATCTATGTCAACATATTCTACATCCGAGTCGTTTGCATTTGTATCGGATTCGTTATTTTCTGTAGTCGAGTCCTCTTCGTCTTCATTTTTTGTAGTATTACGATTCTTTTTTAATGCTCGCGGACTTATTGGAATCCTTCGTTTCCTTGCCGCTCTGGCATCAAGAGTTTTATCTTTCGTACCCTTTTTCTTTACCCTTCCTTTCTTTCCTTTCTTTGGACTTACTTTATTTTCTTCATTCTTCAGACTCTCACTGGTGACGGTGCTGGTTTTTCTGTAACAAGTTCAATGTTGATTGCTGTTATCTACCGTTTGCGACAAAATTTTGTGATATTAAATATTATATCAAACAAACCTGCTTTTTAAATCTAAAAGATGCCTCAACGGT
This sequence comes from Perichares adela, assembly GCA_018251795.1. NCBI lineage: Eukaryota > Metazoa > Arthropoda > Insecta > Lepidoptera > Hesperiidae > Perichares > Perichares adela. The sequence continues at coordinate 2,187 of DWPQ01001403.1, read as the reverse complement.
TTTACATCTTGCTTCATTGCTTTGTCTTTGAGAGCTCGTCGTGACTTCAAAATTTTGCTAGCGTCTTCGCGATTGCCTTCACCAATAATTCCTAAAATACCAAAAAGTATACCAATAAAATTGTTTCAGTGAAGTAAATTTACATTTATGAAAGCGATTTTCTCTCGGGGCTGATGCGTCAAATTATGAATCCTAACACAGCTATTGCACTCACCATATTGATCTTCGTGGATCCCGGTGATCAGTTCCATAAGCGAATTTTCCAATTGTTTAGGCAAGTTAGGATTAATGTATTGAAGGCATCGATCAAATTGTGCTTTATCTGAAATATTTAAGTAGTAATACTTTATTAAAGTACTAGAGATATCTGGTAACTAAGTGATTAATAAATTGTTCAATTGCCCAAAAAATAAGCTATATACGGCCAATATTATTTAAAATAGTAGTATGTAATAGTAATTATTTAAAATGAAAGTACATTTTATTTAATTATAAACATAACGTGAGATATTGAACTTGACTATGTGCACCAATTAACTATAGGACTGTCAAGTGGCCATCTTGTTCATTCATTCATTTGACAATGGTGTTTGTTCAGCCAATTAAAAAAAAAATTAAAACTGCAATTTGCAATTACGATGCACTTAATTGTCACAATTTGGAGGAGTTAGAACTTATGGAGTATGACAATTCGTTTAAAAATTATGAAACATTTATTTTTACTGATAAAACTTCCACATAACTATTTAAAAACTTTAATTTAGATCTCTTATGCCTCAATTAGCAATTGCCATTGCTATAGGTGTACAATTCACACAAGGCCACCTGATATTAGTGGCAGCTACACAGAAAAGACCGCCTTGTGTATTGTTTTCTAGCCTTTAATAATAATTGTTTGATTTTTGATGTACTTAGAAGTCTATTGCATTATACAATAACTTCTCGGACATTTAAACTAAAACAATTTATTAATCACTTCTACAACATCAATTAATTAATTGTACACATCTAAGTACAACGCAAGCTTCTGACATCGAAACAATTCAACGTTGTGCGTCCATGACTCATTAAAAGATGGTTACCTGGTAGAGAATGTCTATAGCATTAAGCTCGCCATTTGTACCGTAATATTTTATTGTGGTCAATAAAGTTTAAATAAATAAATAAAACTCAGCGGCTCCCTCATCCTCTTAATAGAGCATTAAGGGATCGCATTCGTATGCTACCATGACGGTCCCGAGGTGTGTGGAAGTGAGTGTAAGCCAGAAAGGAATGATGCGTCGCCTGCCAAGAATTAAGGAATTTAATAACATGTCGCACTTGGGAATATCCCCACAACACACGCCGTACAATATATCCTTCACGTTAGAACCACGCGTCTTAATGACATTAAAATTATGTATACAATTATTCGTCGGACCATAAAAACAATACGTATGATTCATTATTAATGTATGTTAAACTTATTAATTATACAATCGTTGTTTATAAAAAGTTTTGTTAATAATAATACGGAGTGTAATTTTTTTTATCGAAAATCCAGATTTCCTTGATACTTAGTAAAACCAAATGTTATCCTTTACGTAATGCGTAAACCGGCCAGTGACGACAAATGCTTCAGATAATCATAATAATAATATTATAATTCGGTGAAGCGATATTTGTAGATTCCATTCTACGAAAATTGGTCGGACAGATGAGTATGAAATTTGGCACAGTTAAAATTTATATGGAGCAGAGCCCTTAGACAAAAATCTTAGCGGTAACCGTTCACGCTCACGCTATTTTAAAAATGTACGGTAATGACAAGCCGTGTGGAAAGGTTTTTGGTGTGACAGTGACAGTGACAGACAATGACAAGGGACGTCTGACGAATGACGTCTAGGAACTCAGGAGTGTATGCACCCATTTTTTTTTTAATAATATGCATTAGAAATTTAGAAATTATTCAAATTAAACGTTACACACATTATCATACATTTGATACACCCACATACATACTCGATGTACACGTATACTCTTTTATTTTTTAGTTTAATATGCAAATGAGCAATGAATGTCGACCACTAGGCGATCACGAGTTTATTTTATTAGTTGTATCAGAGAGGTGCTGACGCGTATTTTTTTATAAGTCCACACTAATACTATAACCGTGAAAGTAACTCTGTCTGTTTGTCTGTGCCATGG
>DWPQ01001402.1:0-12367 GCA_018251795.1 Perichares adela | reverse complement strand
ACGCTGCCACTATTAGGAGCGAAGAAATGATGGAAAATGTGAAAAATGGCGAAACAACGTTGGCGGGGTCAGCTAGTCATTAAATAATTATTGGGTACTATTTGTAAAAGCTATTTCTCAAAGTGTAGCTAATTACTGGTTCTAACAATAAATTGACAAAAGAACCATTTTCTCATTAAGTGTGAACAATATGTTTCCATTACCCTGATTTGCCTCTGTCGCTGTTGTTTAATTTCCTGATCTTTGTTTTGGTTAATCAGTAGCTGTGTGGATGTTACACTGTTTAAAAATATTATTGTTACAAAGTTACTCTCATTTCAGTGGTGTGATTTGATAAGTCAATATTTTTAAGTTAGGATACTTGAATCATTTAATCTGTTAGTCTTCACTTGGCCACATTCGTAGTGTATTCCGATGTGATGAACCTCATCTAAATTAAAATACATGATATTTTTAATATCTCAAATATTTCTATGAAATGTAATACTTTTACCATTTGAGTCAGTTTATGTAATTTATAGATCATTATTATGCAGTGTTAAACATTGTTTATTTCATTATATTCCTTATAGAGTGCTCCAACTTCCTCAAACACAACAGGGAGATACAACTTGGACTTAGGCAATAATAAAACATTCATAAACATGTCGCAAGTTGGAGCAAATATGGAGTATCAAGAATACAAATGGGCATATTCAATCATGGATTCGTCAAAGTAAGTAAACATTACTTATAATCTTTTTTAAATGGAATTATTTTGAATTGTCATCATCACATCCCATCATTGTCCTATGGCGGGGCTCGGGCCTCCTCTCACATTGAGAGGGTTTAGAACACTCAGGTGTGCAGGTTTCCTTACAATGTTTTCCTTCACCAAAGCAAGTGATCAGCAATTGTACATAAATTTGAGAATTATTGGTGCATGTAGGATTTGAATGCATACATTTGCAAGACCAATGTTCAAACCACCAGGATATCTCAGCCATACATGTGCCAGTATAAATACACAGTGTACATGTATAAAAAAATAATGTACCTATAGGTATAATGTTCAATATTATCTGAAATTAACAGCTATCAGTTTTGTATATAATAGGGTCATGCTTATTGAACCAAGTAAATAACACACTTATAATATAGCATATAAGTAGGATATTGTGACAAGTATTATAAATGTAATGCTTATTGTACATAGGCATAATATGTCATCATATATCATACTGCTATATCGCAATACATTCCTAATTAAAGTAATATTTTAGATTTAAATTTCGATTCTCAAACTCGAATATTCGTTATGATGGAGCAACATCTTCTATGTTTGATGTACTCCAATTTGTAATCTGTTTGGCAACTTAAACTAATTGGGACAACGGCTGGGCTGTCTAGACCCAATCGATCTTTTCAAGCTCTAAAATATTTCAGTTGAAATCTATTTTTAGTCTGAAATTATGTTACTTGCATTGCATGCAGCGGTGTACGCTAGCATTATTATATTCACTTCCAATTACCGTTTATAACAATTTTGTCTATTAGAAAGACGATCATACAAGAGATTTTTTGCGGCACGTAAATAGAAAAAAAATCTTATTGCGGGCTAGGATTTACTTTACGGGCGCCGCGGACATCCAATTGAGATGAGAGACACGACATACGAAAAATAACCCAGATCAGTATAAATAACTCCATTGAAATTTTAACATGTTTACAGTACTTGTGGCGTAATGTCTTTTCGGTGATCTTTTTACAATTAATTATTTATGCAGTATGGTGTGGATCGGTGTTTAGAAGACCGATTTTTAATTACATGTTGCATTTTGAATAGTCCTGTCTGATCCTTGCAAGGTTTACTTAAAGCTACCACTACCACCAACGCCTACTTGCCGATCTCAATAAGAACATATACACGAGTATTCTATTTCTAAGTAGCTGTGCCACGGATTTGCCTGCATGGAAATCAGTGTATCACAAAGTATTTCCCGCGTAAATCCCGAATCCGTGGGAAATCTAAGATAAAATATAGCCTTATTTATGCTCCACAACCTCCTATATCTTCCAATGAAAGTACCGTTAACATCGGTCCAGCCGTTCCAGAGATTAGCCGGACCAGATAGACAGACATACAACATTTTTTAAAACCGTTGTTTTGGTATAATAATATGTATCGTGTATTCACTCATACACATGCATTTAGTAAAAAGCGGTTATTTTAGTATTACAAACAGATACTCCAATTTTATCTAGTTGTATACATAGTTGTTATAGATTATATTTATAAATCACTGTATATTATTGCGTTTGGTGTACAATTCATGAATAATTTTGTAATCATATTCGTAAAGCAATTACTCATTGGTTTTCCTCTGTAAATATAACCAATTTTATGCTCAATCATATAATTTGTTTAATGTATGTAAAACCTTGATGCAATATCCGTGTTTTGTGAAATCGTCCTGTGTCGAGAGACTTTAATAAAATGGATGCACGGTGCGCGTGACTATTGTAAGCGTGTTGTATTCATAAAGAAAATATATTAGAGTGGGCAAGCTAGGATAAAATGTGTCCGAGTAAAAAAAAGAGACAACGAATGGGGCGCCCCGTCTGTCTCATTTTTTTGCGCGTATTAGATAAAGACAGCGGGTCTCTTATCTTCTCTCTTTTTATTAGATGGACACTCGCACTCACAAGCAGGCCTATGGCTTGCCTGTTCTAGTTTAATAACTGTATGGTTATATTGCAGGGTTACAGCATGCTTGATATCGATGCTGCTGATAGTGTACGGCAGTTTTCGTTCCCTGAATATGGAGCGGGAGGCTCGCGAGCGCGCCGAGAAGGAGCGAGAGGCGTTGTTGGTGGGCGGCAAGGCCCCACCAGTCTCCCTCACTAACAGTGAGTTACACTTATTTTTACATACAATGCAATATACTTTACTGTGCACACTAAAAAATAAAAACAAATTACAAAGTTAAACCAAACAAATAATACACAACAGGCGGTCTGATCGCTAAAGCAATAAATCTCTGCCATACAATCTTAGTGGGTGAAGGACATGGCAGTCTTGAGTACTCAGTTAGGGGTGCAACAATAATTACATCATATACTTTAGATATAAAATATACATGATATAAATAGTCATACATACATACATTTAAATTTGATTTCCATGCGGGCAAGGCCGCGAGCACATCTGGTCTTAACCATTGATATCGTTGTTGCAGACATTCAGACACTGAACACGATGCAGGCGCTGTGCTTTCCGCTGGGCTCCTCCATTACACTGCTCATCATGTTCTTCTTCTTCGACTCCATGCAGACCCTCATCGCTATCGGGACTGCCGGTGAGTATTTTAAATGTTACAAAAATATTGATTGTAGATAGTGTTATCCAGGTTTTATTGTTCGAGAAAATAATGGTTCTTTAACAGATGGAAATTATTAATTGACGCAGTTTAAAGGAGTTATCAATATTAATATGCGACTACTTTGTTATGGTCGGATTCAAAGAGTTCTTATTGATATAACAGTTTATTGACGACGTCCATCGTTTGAGGATATCTAACGAGAATCTCAGACAGTAACAGTAAATTGTATGAGTCTACCAGTCCGTTTTTGTGTAAGAACGAAAAAAGTAAGACAATGACATTTCTGTAAAATAAAAAAACAGTCTATTTCATCGAAAGACCTTTTATACGAAATTCCATCACAATCGGTTCCGCGGTTTGGCCGTGCTAACGTCACAGATAGTTACTTTCGGTTTTATAAAATGTATTATTAAAGATTAAATTTTACTTTTATTGGTAAGTAATTTGGTTGATATTTCAGTTTGTTTGAACGTAATTGTCTAGATATAATTGTTGATGGGACGGGAGACAGTAACAGAGAGTAGTAGTGTGTGTCGTATCAGTGATCGCGTGCGCGGCGCTCGCGTTCCTGTTGACGCCGCTGTGTCAGTACGTGGTGGGGGGAGGGGCGGCCGCGCGCTCGCCGCTCTGCGGACGGTACTCGGCCGCCGAGCTGGCCGCCGCGCTGCTCTCCGCCACCATCGTAGCCGTCTGGGTGCTCACTGGACACTGGCTGCTTATGGACGGTATGATGTTGGGCGTATTGCAGGTCCATTGTCTTATTATGGTAGTTGAAGAGGCAATAAGTATGCCACGCAGATCGAATCGGCGAACGCAGAGTTGATGGCTAACGGGATTGGCGGAAGTGGTTTTGAAGTCAAAAGGTCTCTTAATGTCCTGAACGGTCGAACGACGAAGTGTCCTCTTAATATCTGGATATTATGAGGACATTTCGTATGCCACTTATCTATCACTGGGATAGATAAGTTACATACGGCACAGAAGATCAGACGAAGTACATCTCTACATCCAGTACGTCATCACGACTAGTTCGCGTCAAATGTATGTCGTAGACAAACTGGCCGACACCCGATGTGAAGTGGTCATCGCTGCTCATAGACATCATAAAGGTACTGTCAGGATTAATCTGAGTGGTACACAGGCAAGCTATCGCCAATAGGAGAGGTATTTCCTATTGCAGTTATATTTTTCGTATGATCGTTAGAAACGCCATAGCGCCATAACGAGGCGTCCGTTGTTCAGCGAGGTGCATCAAGACTCGGAGAGATTGGCTTGTCTCAGGGATGGTTGAAGCCGCTCATAGACCTTATAAGAGGAGGAGAAGGATGAAGATGATAGGCGAGCACTATTGTATGGTAATAACATTACAGCGATGGGCATGGGCCTGTGCGTGACGTTCATCGCGCTGGTCCGCCTGCCGTCGCTGAAGGTGTCCACCCTGCTGCTGACGGGGCTGCTGCTCTACGACGTGTTCTGGGTGTTCTTCTCTTCGTACATCTTCACCACCAACGTCATGGTCAAGGTCGCCACCAGGTATGTTCCAATGAGGAAAAAGCATGTTCTTTATGTTATTCGCATTGAGTTTTAAATTTGTATGAGGATGAGATATATTGTTATTATTATAACTTTGAAACCGCCTTGTTTGATATGTTTCTTTTAATAATTCGTATCAAGCCAAATAATTAGTTGAGAAATCGACACGGTTGTATGAGGTTTACTTTTTAATATTTCTCTTTTTAAATACTTCACTAACAAGCAGAGTAGTCATCTGTTCTGCCAACCCAAAATTGGCCATTTTCTTCCAACCCACCCTTGGTCTTTAATGTGGATTTCGGGTCTTTACTGTTGTCATTGTGAAAAGATACTCGATTCCAACAAGAGTTTTATTGTGGTGTACAGACCAGCCGAGAATCCGATCCACGTGGTAGCGCGGCGCCTGCAGCTGGGCGGTGCCATGCGCGACGCCCCCAAGCTCTCGCTGCCTGCCAAGCTTGTGTTCCCCTCCATGCACCACCAGGGACACTTCTCCATGCTCGGTGAGTGCTGACAATATTTACAGACAAATTATCTAAACCCTTTGAGAACCCTTCAGATTGAGACATACATACCTTTGTATATACCGCGCGCCCCAAATATCTTCTGTTACGTATTGTGCATAGATTAGAGGGAACAATAGTTCGGTGCAAATATAACCTTAAGTCAATGTACACTTATGGCACTCCTTAGTATCATGTGGTACAATATTACAATCACATCAGTGAGCGTGAAGCTATGGAGGTCGCTAGGGCCAACAACGAAATGACCATTAGATACAAACATTACAATAACTTTATAACCTAATATGTCTAAATGGTGCATAATTTAAAAAGCGTAAGCTTAGCGTGAGTCATTTCGACCAAGCTTAATCAATTGTGCAAATATGGATTAAGTTGTAAGAAAAAACCCTATGAGAGTTAATCCTTTCAATTTTAACTGTGTCAATTGAAGCCCAGCAACTGGGTTCGTAGGATATTTCCATTAAATGACATACTTGCTAGGTGTGATAGCAACAAATCATTATATCTACATACTCCTACCCACATACATGGGTGTGTCGATTTAAAAGTGACAGTCAAAGACAATAGTTATTTAAATAGACAAGTGTTGGGAACACAAAATAATAAAACACAATTTAATATATTTCCAGGTCTCGGTGATATCGTAATGCCAGGTCTTCTGTTATGTTTTGTTCTCCGATATGACGCGTACAAGAAGGCTAATCTCGTCTGCCAGATGGGTCAAGTTCCCGGCCCTAGGACTGTGGTGAGCGGTTTTGATATCATTTAATTATGATAATGTTTTTAGTTTTATAATTATCTGTGATTTTCTGATTAAATAACTAGCTGACCCCGCAAACATTAATAAGTAGAGCAAAAAATAAAAAAAATCCAAGGTATTTCAGGTAACAACAGCATGAAAACAAGACATCAAATTACATAAAAAACATATAAACTTTCTCCATGAATCACCTGACCTATTTAATAGTTTAATAGATCTGAGATAACAGACAGCGGAAGCGACTTTATTTTTTAGTATGTAAAGATATTTAAGTAAATTCGTAGTATACAATATATATTTCAGAATGTAAATTGAGTTATATAGAATCACGCCTTATCCTATTTACTAGTGACCCAAGCTATCTGTTGTTATCTGCTACAAGCTATACATTGGTATATAATGTTCTGAATGTAGGGCGGGGTTATCTGTCGCATTCCTTGTGTGATTGTCGGGTTAAAAACCGGGACCTTGTCCGTACACCCCCATTGGCCTAAATTGCTTAACTACAGGAATGTCCTTAAAACAATCCTTATAACATATACTTAGTAGCACAATAATAATGTGTTATCTGTTATATGAATCATCGAAATGTTTGTACGCGCATAACTTCCGAACGACTGCATCAAATTAGATAAATATTTATTTTATGTGTTCGTTATTGTCAGAAGAATTCTTGGATGTAAAAAATATTTTAAAAAAATAAGCAAATAAATGGTAAAACCGTTTAGGCACCAGCTTAAAATAACGCTAAGCTAGGCGTGCGGGTGCAGCCGGTTTAAAATAAATTGGATTATGTATGCTGTTTCACTGTTGGTATATTTTACTTATCTATTTTAAGAGTAATGTTCCATATTTCAATCAGTAGTTTTAGAGCCATAGGTAAGATTGAAGTGTCCGGGAGTAGATATTTTAAAGTATAGTCTGTGTGGCAGGGATCCCGGCTGACGTACTTCCACTGCTCGCTGCTGGGGTACTTCCTGGGCCTGCTGACGGCCACCGTGTCGGCGGAGGTGTTCAAGGCGGCGCAGCCTGCACTGCTGTACCTCGTGCCCTTCACTCTGCTGCCGCTGCTTACCATGGCCTATGTCAAGGTCAGTGCCCTTTTATACACAGTACTCCTATCAAACATGTTTCCAGCCAGTAAACGAGAGGTCACGCTATGGTCGCTGCAATTGTAACAGAGTTTGAGCCAGTTTGAGGAAGTAATGGTGACCGCGCTTAGTGACTGTCAATGTAACTGTTATTCTCCCTCTGTTGAGATAAGGTCCCCTATCATATTGAGATTATTGAAAATAGTTGTCCGTCATGCTGGCCAAATCCGAATTAGTAAACTTCACACACATTTCAGAACTTCCCAAGTATGCATGTTGGAATGATGGAATGCAAGTATTTCTTTACCTGCTGACGTCATCTCAAAAATGCATGCGATGGTTTTACTAAACGTTCATGTCACTCGCTAAGTAAATAAATGTTTAAAAACAATATATGTTCCTTAATAAAAAATCAAAATATGTTCCTTATAAGATGTTTGCACACATAAAATAAATAATATTGTTCCGGCCAGGGTGACCTTCGAAGAATGTGGAGCGAGCCGTTCATAACGCCGCCAATGGGCAAAGGGGGCGAAGACTTCGATGTGTGATGCCCGCAGCGCCCCGCGCCGCATACCGCCTGAGCTGTCTCCACCACTGATCGAGGGCTTTTCACGGTTCATATTACTTAAGTAAACTACGAATTGGAACGCAAATTATTTATGCTGTAAAACATTGCTTTGTTAGTTTTTAAACTTTTAATTGTACTCAAACGACAGTTGGTGAAATATGTTTTTTAAATCCATTCAGCTCCATTAGTAATGTCAATCATAAGCAATTATGAATAGTGTAATAAGATGCCAAGTGTGATATATCAATATTATAACGGGGTCCAGCCCAGTATATGTAAAGTAAGACCTCCCGTAGACCGCTACGAATGAGGAAGTATGAAACTTGCCTATACTGGTCAAAGGTCGGCACTTTTACCACCCGGGTACCGTCACCTGGGAGCGGCTTAACGTGCCCTCAGAAACATCTTCCACGTTACGTCCGTTATGAATAATAGGCGTTTTAGCAATACCGGTATTCCCAGCGCGGTACATGCACGCTTGGCGGTTGCGGTATTTGATGCGATGGTAGCGATGTGATTATCGCACGAAGCAAACAAATTGTATGTTATTGCGGAACTGTGTAATGATATATTTCTTTAGTCGCGGCCACCCGCGAATTCCGTATCAATTTTGTTATGGTAATTCTCATTAACACTTCAGGATGTCGTCGACTTTATTATTTCGTTTCGCGTTTAAGTACAGCGAATACTAAATAGCAACAAATACTATGGACTTATTTAGCGCGCAACCATATGTAGAGCTCGTTTAATACTAGATGTTCTGATAACATAATAATATGATTTATGTTATGACCGTGGGAGGCCTCGCGCACAATTCGGAACAAGCAGTTACGTTTAAACAAATCGTTTTCCGATGACTAGTACATTATGTAATGGAAAATTTGAGCGCGCCACATGACGCTTGTCGCGAGAACAACCAACTTACGATTCACTGGGAGAAGAGAAGGGTTTAAATGGAGAGTTGTCTGTAGGTTAATAACTTCGACAGATGGCGGAATTCCGTTGGATCCATATTTCGGGCGACAGTTTCTGTGTAGTAAAGTATTATCTCAACTCTTCTTCCGGTAATCACTGGTTCTATTACGAATTTACGAGAAGATTTGAAGTGACTCGCCGCCCGCCGACACGGCGGATCGCAATGCAGCTAGGGTTGGTTTATACCTGACTGATGCCTTCACTGTAACTTAAACTGACACTATATTGTAAACAAACACGTATGGTACAATTTGTGTGTGTAAGTAAGGAGTGTGTGGAAACTAATGAACTCGACTCACTAACTTGCCCAGATGTATGATCAGTGTTGATGACATCATTTAAAAATTTCATAAATATTATGTGTAAATTTTTTTATGTATTGATCTCGCCTTAAAAGATGGAATAGTAGTGACTTGTTGCTGCTGAGTATTTTATTTAACTACTTTTGTTTAATGTGACATACAATATGCAACCTGTATTTGGAGGCGCAATTTTTATTTGGAAAGAACCCGCTTATTTTACCAGTGGAATTGCACAATGCTCTTTGTGTAATTCAATTTAAGAGTAATATTCACCTTTCCATAGTATGTATTAAATCTCAAATTTCGTTGTCTGTGTGGTAATTGGTCTTAAATTATACCATAAATTCGGAGTACATTTTCCGACCGTGTATCAAAGATCACATCTAATGTTAGGTACATGATTAACATTCTAGATTGAAATACGTTATCCCAGTGTATTAACTATAAACGGTAGGTCCGTTTGTAGTTAAGTATTCTCGAGAGATTCTTTATGGTTTAAGGAATATTTCCTTCTTATCTGTATAATGTCGGACAATTGTTATAGGGCCTCCAATATAAAAAAAAATGTCACAAAAAACGTTACGAGGCTTCTATTGGTGATTGAGATATTGAGTGTTTATATTCAAGGGTCAAAATATTTATGAATGTTTCGTAGTTATGAAAAAAATTGTTGTAGTTGTGTTAAGTATATAAAAAAATATGATATACTTTCCAGCAGAAATATAATATACTACAAATAAGAAATACAATATTTGTTATTAATACTCAAAGGAACACAAATGTAAAATGGAGGCGGAGAACTTTTCTGCTCAGGGACACTATCAGATGCTGCTTCGACTGCTGACCCGTACATATTATGATGATCTGTATGTGTATGATGAAATTATTATTAAGACGGCATAGTGTATGTTAGGTTAGATTTAGTTAATGCTTTTGTTTCCTGGTGGAATGTTCATAACATGGGTCTATGAACTGGACGCATATAGTATACGGCACGAGGGAACTTAGCATGTCGCGATATCTTATCAAAACATTGCTTACAAATTGGAACCAGTGCACAATTATATTGAATTATGACATTTATCAATAATTTCAATACTCATCCAATTTGTGGGATTCCTCACCTGCTTTAATATTAATTTTAAAATAATTAAGTTGCATACTCTATTTAATGTGTTATTTGTGATATGGACCAGCAAACATGGAATCTAATTTTTGTTTATACTTCTATCAGTAAGCTACTTTCCAAAGCAACATTTGGTAATATGGACAGGGCACTGGCCTTTTAAATTAGGTCAGTGAGACAGGGATCGATAGATATGTTTAGAATATTATTCCTTTGTTCAGCTGTAGCAAACATCCACCATTCATTTTGAGGCATAGGTGCCAAATCCCTTATCCATAGATATAATATTTATTTAACATCAAGGTAAATTTCATGTTTGTATCTAATCTATATTCTCTTAGATAGATCATAAATCAACTAAAATAGCATAAGCATTATATGTGTGTAGAAGAATCTCTTTAGACTTGAATATGTTTAATAATTGCCTATCCGGACTTTGCTAATATATAAATGTCTTAATTCTTAAAAATGATGCAGTTGTAAAGTGTTTATTAGTGCTAAGGTACATTTAGTTCACTACGATCAAACTTTGTTATCACTGCCTTGGACTGATGTTTTCAATAAAGATTTTTCTATGTGTTAAAAAGAAGTATTATGAAATAAAATAGTCTAACTTTGACATAGGCTAGCTATTGTTGTTATTATTATAACAACTGTATTGTTGTTGTAAATTAATTGATTAAATTTAAAGAAGAACGTTAAATTTAAATAGTGTTAAGCATTATAATTAAGTATACTTGGTATGAATGATTTGAGTTTATAGAATTTTTTTGTATTGATTTTCGATAACTACTTTTTTGTACTTTATAGACGTTATTGATAAGTTTGCTATGCAATTATATAAATAAAACTATCATACAGTATCTTGACACAAAATAGATTACTTTAAAATTATTTAGAATAAATCCAACCCCCAGTGTTTTAATTGTTCTGTGATGTTAAACTGACTTATGATACACAATTTTGTTGCAAACAATCTTTACATTGTTTATTAATTACCATGTACTTCGCTGTTTTTTTGGTTCTCAATAGTGATTAAATTAATATACTAGTGTAATTTATGGATTTATGCCGGCTACTTAATGTACCTGCATGCAGACCTACACAATGGCAAGGCTGGCATTTATATATTGTTCACCTGCATTTTGTGTCAGGCTTGTCGTGCAAGTATGTTAATAGATCATTTTAAAACAACTATATAAGTATTAACTAACAACACATAATAATAATATGTAGTTTTGACTGTTCTATTGCAACATTTATCCAATGCAACATTAGTAATTGCGATTGATGTTAGTGTGTCCGTGCGCCCCGACTGTAATTTGTATAAATAGATATCGTATGTTTCGACATCCTACAAGTAGATAATAGTTTACTTTTCATGCTCGGTCAATTTGAATCTTGTAACTTTTGTGTATTTTTTGAAAAGATATTTAAGATGTAAACAAATCTGTCTTTGATCAATGTACATAAGATTGGTGTTATGTAATTTAAATCACTGTCATGTCACTTCCCAACATGTAAATATTGTCCTCACATGACATCTTACTTAATTAACCACAAAATTTAAGCATTTAATATTTTTATGTGTATAAGTGACGTATAGTAACAATACTTAATAAAAATATTGGATGAAGTATTCATTGCTTTCATTTTTCATAAAATAATTTTTAACTTTGTTGTATATTATTTGAGACATTTTACCCCTTACACATTGTACAGTTAAATGTAATGTTGGTTTTCATTCGCTGACATAATATTTGTATGAACAACAAGCACTGTTGAAGTATCAGAACCTGGAATCCTAAATAAAATCAAACACTCACCATTTTTTTTTATTTAGACTCATCTATGCAATTAAATAAAACTGGAGTGTCTGTTTGTAATATTAAAATAATCGGTTTTTACTAGATGCATATGTAACTATGTACATATACCAAAACAACAGTTTTTAAAAATGTTGTCTGTTCTGCATAATCTCTTCAACGGCTGGACCAATTTGGACAGGACTTTCACTGCAAGATAGCTGATGTAATAAGGAGTAAGTTAGGCTACTTTTTATCTTAGAAATCCTGCGGGATTCGGATTTACGAGGGAAAAACGTTGCGACGCATTGATTTCCA
>DWPQ01001401.1:0-12370 GCA_018251795.1 Perichares adela | reverse complement strand
GTTTCGGATGGACATTCTGCTGTTGGCCCTAGCGGCCTTTACAGCTTCACGCGGACAGAGAAACTTTAGATTTGTATTAGCCCTAATTACCCGTTTTTCTAACGCGTTGAATTATTTCGCTTTTGGTGTAACTGTAAAATACTGATGTATATTAATGGGGCGATTGAAAAATAGAACCATTAGAGGTCAGGTTATTTAAATTTCCGTTCAATTAAAATTCCCTACGCATCTTCGTTTATTATGCAAGTGAGTTCATGGTTTGGCATTCATTAGTCTTCAATTTCCTTAACATTTCACGAAACGGATCTCATTTCCTCAGCATTTCTATTCATCTTTGTCTTTGTTTTTTTTTTCATTATTAGAATTAGTTTTTCGTTCGACTTGTGGATATTAATCCCCTTAATATTATTTGTCATTGTTTTCACAACGTTGACTTAGTTTCATTTCGTATAATCTTGAGTCTAAGTCAACTTTCCCTCCTCGTGGTACACCCTGTTAAACAACTAAAGGGGTTAATGCGTTCGATCCCATATATTGGAGGTCGCTTGCGTCTGTTTAATCCCACCACTATTCTATCATTACTTCATCTGCAGTTAGTGTAAGTGGATATATCAATAATGTATGTAATGAATATAATATAATTACCATTTCTACTATGTGTTATTACACAAATTGTTAGTAGGTAGGTAATTTTACTAAATTAAAATCTTAAACACAGTATTTGCAAATAAATATTCATTCGTTCTATAAATAAGCAGATAACTATTTTTTGTTTATATTGAAGAAGGAAGTTTTGCTTTATAATGGACAATTGCGATGATTCGATAACATGAGATGCGTTATGTAATTCAGTGAAGTCATCTGCTGAACAATGAAGAAATTGGTATAACGTAACGTGGGGATGATGCAAGCGTTCCAAGATATATTATAATAATGACAATGCTATCTGTTCGATACTAGTTCATTGTAAGAAAGTATATTTAATAACAAGCTGCGAGACACGATGATCTTGTATCGTTAGTTGCCTATCGAGTTCGGGTTACGTTGCTTCATTGTCATCGAATGTCGCTTCGATGTAGTCTTGTAATGGCGGGTGAAGAACTGAAGAACATACGCATCGTTATGAACTGAAGAACTAACGCAAACTTAAATCATCGTATGTTTTCATAAGTACTAAGTAATGATTGCTTCAGCACGCAAATTGGCGAATTGCACGTCGTAAACGTCATCAGATGTGGCTGTGCACTAACTACGTAACCCTATTAGTAGTCAATCACTTGCCGAGCGAAGAGACGTGAGTTCAACTCTCGACCGGGACACACATGTAACAGATGATTGTGTTCGGGTGTTTGTGAGTTTATTGTATGTGTATCCGTGACGCATTTAATCTGCACTGGGTAGGGTGAGTGAAATAGGTTTTACGGGGTTCTAATCCAACAACCCTGTGCTCAGATTAGCATTGAATAACTGGTTAAGGTGCGATCGTATTCTGTTTACGTTGAAGCATTTGAGACCGTTGCGCTATGGTGGCATTTCGGATTAATAAATCTTGTACAGTGTACCGTCATTTGTTTATGTTTAAATCGACGTCGCTGTAGAATAGTTGGCAAATGTCCTTGTCTGCTTAGCAAAGAGGCCCTAGGTGCCAATAACATGTAACAAATAAATGTTTGTTCTCAGATCGTGTGTGTTTGTGCGCTTTGTGTGTGTTCACACCACCAACAAGACAGGAATCCTAGTGCGAGGATCTGGATGTGTTAGCATTATTTATAGTAGTTTAAACTGGCTTAACTTGACTAATTTATTGCAAAGTAATAGGTCCTAATACTTCATTGAAGCGCTACCCAATCATAAGATAGTACATCCGAACTCATTTATCTTCGCGCTATAGCAGTTTTTGTACCGCATTTCTTGCTTCAATCGCGGGACAGGTTCTCCTAGTTTAATCAGAAATCGCTCCGAGCGTATTAAAACTTGAAAATCAAGTAAAAAGCAAATTTACGTACAACGACCGTTACAAGTATTTCCATTTTCCTAACTATCTTTACTTAGAGTTGACTAAAAATTGAGTAAAAATATCTTGTAATTTGACTGTTTCAACAATGTATGAAGGTATATAGCAGTAGTGATAGACTAGTGCTTTTAGGGACAATCTTCAACTTAGGTTCCGGAACTCTGATCCTGAATGAATTTTAAATTAATCAAAGATGTATGTGTATAAAGAAATATTATCATGTAAGTCAAGTAAATCATTGTAAGGATAGTCGTGTTCTTATCGCACTTGGCTTAAAAGTTCCCCATAATGTTCTTGCAAAGTAAGTGAAATCTGTATCAGTGGTAGAGTGTGGCTTTATTTAAGTCCTTGCATTCTGAGTCATTGAGATTCGTAAGTCTGAGTATGAAATGTATAGATTGCAATAATTATAGAAACTTGGCGAAGTATTTAGTGGTCTAGGTCTATTTAGAGCGGGTCTTTTCAAATCAGATAGAAACTGACGGTCCATTTAAGTAGAACAACTGGAATATAGAATAATACCTTTTGACAATTCTGTCTAGAATATAGTTTGTTATTTTATATTTAGTAGTATTATACACTTAAACGATATAGTCATACTAACGTAAAACGAACCCTCAGTTGTTGTTCTTCGGTAATATATGCACAACAAGGTAAATATTTTCCAACAAACAGATTAGAGATAAAAGAGATATTGTTGGAAGTTAAGATATTTCCACCTACACATTCCTTCCGAATACCATATCGTATAACACTCATGTGTGCATTCGGATGACGTTCCAATGGATAAACGGAATTCCGGTTAGTTACTTAGTACTGTTGTTGATTTAATATCACCGTTTAGACGTTTTAGACAGCAGTTGGTTATGTTTATCAAATAAATGTGCGATGTTTAGGCGGACCTAAAAGAATGAATTTACTAGAAAAATAATTTACGTAAGTATCTATTTTTATCTGTTATCTGATTAGGTACGAAGCGGTACAAAGTAACTCGGCGACTCGATTGTTGACTAAATTACTGCAGATTTATAACTTAAGTTTATAACTAACCGACTATAAATTCGATGAAAATTCAAGGTCTCGTAGCAGCTGAAAAGTGAATTAACATTTTAATGGCATACACAATTCAAATACTACATTTTTTGCTCGGGAATACGGAAAATGATAAGGATAAAATTCGTTATGTAGTCAAAACTTATGCAATGTTTTAGGTCAAAAGCTAACAAACGAGTAGTCACTGATGTCCTTGCATGTGTCAAACACCAAAGGTATCACCAATGCGTTGCCGACCATTGAATAACCGTGGGAAACACAAAAACATTCCACCTTTCTAGAAGGATGGTGTAAAAACATTAAAGCAAGCCAGGCAAATTGAAATCTGTCCGCGTGAAGCTGAAAAGGCTGCTAGGGCCATCAGCAGCATATCCATCAGAAACATGGCAAGTAAAGTCGCCCATATTATAACATAAATAAATAAATCAATCAAATAAAAGAAAACCATATCGCTGCATATTTTCCGTATCAAATACCTAGTAGAAAGTATACAATAAGTGAAACCCAAATAAAAAACACCTGAACTGTCGGGATTATACTGAGTCGTCCTTCAAAGACCTCCAACAAAGAGGTATCTTTTTTTTTTCTCGAGGGGGAAACTACAAAAGGTATCCCGTGCCGTGGGAGTGACACGGGGGTATGTGGAATTGATTTGACCGCAGTAAACCCCCCTCCCCCATCCCTCCGGTGGCCTTCCACAACGCCAAGTGGAGGACCCCGGGATCTCGAAAGGAACGCAACCAGAGTCCTCTGAGCGCGGTGCCTTTCGTGTGGGCTCTACGTCGCGGGGGATTAAACACCCGACCACGTATCATCGCTGTCACGACGGTACGCGGCCACACAAACGTCGTCCATCTCGGGGCTGCTGGTGGACGGTTTGAGCTCCCACTCTAGCCGCCCGCAACCCCGAAAGCCCTTTTTGGTCGCCTCTTACGACAGACAGGGGTGCCGTAGCACGTATTCTGGTCCCGAGCTACAGAGCGTCATGATCTTGTCCGTTGTTGAGCAGAGTCCACGTGGAGTTGAGAATGGCTTGTACTTAAGAATTTTCGGAGCCCCTCACACCTCATTAAGCAAAAGTTATATTTAAGTCTTAACTACTTAAATTCAGATCTGACAGGATGCTTCTGGAGAAGAAGAGATCTTGGGTCGTACCCTCCAAACGCTTAAAAGTGAAGTAAAATAGGTATAATAAAAAATTACTCCGTGGCGAATAGGTACATATCACGAGATTCTTTGTATTTACCAAGAGCGGCGTTACTCTAAAATGTATTCTTCATTGAATAAACACGGCACATTCTGCGCAGTGTTTTTATTGTTTCATCATTACGTTATCGTCCGTTATCTCGGTCCAGATTGTTCTCAAATCTGTTTTCTTTCGAGATAATATCCCGGTGCCACGGGTGTTTTAGCTTTTTATGTAGGATGATGAAAGAGTTTTGAAGGCGTAGCGTTCGTAAAAATATTTTTCAAGAACTGAATAAATGTTTATAAATGTTTTTTTTTGTTTAAAAGGTGTAATGTTGGAGATTTTTATACAAATTACGATTGATAAGATTAGCGTTACATTGTTTATTTCAAATAGAGATGCTTTGAACGTCTAAATAGTATGTAATAGTGAAGATAGCTTAATGCTTTTAAAGGCGGTCGTCTCGCACGTTGGCTCGGATTCGAATCTACAGGATTCACACTTGCGATTTTTCTAAGTTATATAGTTCTTAAAACAGATCACTTCGGTGATGGAAAACATCGTGAGGAAACATACATACGTGAGAGATATCAATAATGTTATCGATTGTCTACATAATAATATACACTTACACAATAACCCAAAATTGTCCCACTGCTGGGCTAAGGTCTCCTCTCACACAGAAAAAGTTTAAGGCCATAGTTCACCACGCTGGCCAAGTGCGGTTTGGCAGACTTCACACACCTTCGAGAACTCTCCGGTGTGCAGGTTTCCTCACGATGTTTTCCTTCACCGAAAAGCAAGTGACAATTAATTTCTAATACGCACATAACTTAGAAAATTATAGATGCGCGCCGGGATCGGACGCACGACCTCCCGTTCGGCAGACCAACGTTCAAACCACTAGGTTATCACATCGTTTGTCTAAAGTCTATCAATTTGCAAATGGCCGCTATGATGGTCTTTAAACCCTTTTATTGTGATTGGAATCCCTTACCCGGTATCGAGACAATTACTGTTAGTGATGATGAAAATTTCTGTGAAGTTTTTCTATTTATAGTTGAATAATGAATTGTATATTAAAAGAAACGCTCGCTACAAAGTATCGTTTCTTATTTGTGACAACTCAAAAGTAAACGCCCTCCTCTTGTTATCAATCATGTTCGACTTTAAGACGTCACATTTTAAGAGGCTCGTCCTTGATAAGTGATCTAATAAGTCGATCTAATTTTAACTCTGTGAGTAGATCTTATTAAAGAAATATATTTTTCTCAATTTAGTAAAAATGGTATTTTGCCTTGAACTGATGTATAGGTTCTAGAACCCATGTTTTATCACCCTTTCCTTACTGTTGCGGTGAAGTCTCTTCGCTTAATTTGCCGAAGTTAAAGTGAAGAATGTTATGGAGAACTCTTTGATATGTCTGTTTCCTCACGATGTTTTTTTTAAGCATGTGATAATGAATTTATAATACGCACAAAATTTCGTGAAATAAGATGTGCGTGTAGGATTCGAACTCGAGTCCCCTGAGCCGAGGACAAACGATGGAACCACTTTGCTATGCTGTTTTCTTGTGTGTGTTTTCATCATAATTATAGTTTTAATAATATAATATATAGTTACAACGTTAACAGGATATTAAAATACTTAAACTATTATAAACAAGTTTTATTATCATAGGACATTCATACCTACTACACATCTGTTCTAGTTCTAAATAATGATATTGAAGGTGTGTGATGTCTGTCAATCGGCCATTGGCCAGCGTGGTGCACTGAGGCATTTAAACAACAACAACAACATTTATCATTATTGTACACAATCAAAGGTTCACAACAACTGAGATACAATTGGCGGCCTTATCACTAATACAGCAATCTAAATCTAAACCTTTTAAATATTATAGGAGATCCAAGCCTATGTTGATGTTGGTCGTTAATTTTATGATTAACATAACCATTACTGTATTGAAAGTGTTATCTCCAGTCTATCATCCGAAACATGAATTCTAATGTACCAATCAAGTTCCTCAACGTTTTAAATGCACGTCACGTCACAGTCATACCTACCTATCCATTGCACGCCAAGTTGAATGAGAAATTTTCGTACGCGTCGGTGCTAAATATTTCGTCACAGCATCTGTAGTGGGCGGACAGTTTCATATTCCTTGTATGTAATATGCATTAGTTATCCGCCAACTGGTTGTAAATTCATGCTAATTGCGCGCGCAGTGAGTAGAGTAGTGTCGCAATGACCTTGAGTGGCGACTTATGGTGTTTGTCCAGTATCTTGTGCCAATAACTTGCCACCGTCGTGCGCAGAGACATCTATCTAATGCTATTCGCACGACAAATGTCGCGTTCCGATACATGCTCTCACTACACGATACTTCATTTATGTTCTTGATTGACTTGCTACATGATCTTGAAGTAATAGGAGGGGCTTTACATTCCACTGCGAACTGTTTTTGCTTGTGTAGAGTTTTTTCACGCTATATTCATTCACCATACCTTACTCTGTCGTTTAAATGGTATCGCCCAGCTATCTAGTCTATCGTTTAGGTCTCGAATATAATTTAGGATTATGTAATATTCATTAAATAAATTAGTCGTAGATGCATGAGATTACCGCAAAAGTTACGAGAGATATGACGGAAATTAATTTTCAGATATTTTCTTTCATGAATAACCTAAAGGTCTTGACGTTACATTTGGTATTTGAAGTTATCTATAATCTATGTTTAATTAGCGTGTAACATCCACATGTGAAAAGTTAAATAAGTTAACGCTAACTACTTATTTCATATAAGATTGTTCGGTATTGCGTGATCGGTGTACACTCGGCACTTTCCCAAATTACGTTCATTGAACTATACCTATTCGCGGAGGTATCGGTAGTACTGTTTCACTACCGGGGACGTAAGGTAATTAGAGTTACGGTCTGGTAATCAATTGGTAAGTACAGTTTAATATATTACACAATATTGTTATTAGCGGTATGCGGTAACTTGCTGCAGAAATATTCAATCAATCCGATCAAGTTCCTAAAGGTCTGCTAAAACTGGGTTCCGAACAAGGACGTGTTTAAAGAAGTTCCTATTTTGATCCCTATATTCTGTTAGGTTATCATTGCATTATTAATGATTTGGGAGTTTAATATTGTTTATTTTATCTATGCGTGCCAAGTTATACCTATATTTAACCTGATAATTACTATATGAATTTCCCTGTTATTAAGTACATATTTGTAGCGTTGTGACCAAAATTACATTAATTGTTGATTAATCATGCGTGTTTTGTTTCGCAATTTTATAATATAATTAACTAGAGATAAATCAAGCTCTGTACACCCGAGTATAATATAATTTTTATAGTAGCTGTAGTATGTTTACCTTACTGGCTAGCTAATACCCCCCTTCTATAATAAATTGCGAAAGGGTTTTAACAAAAGCTGCTGTGTCGGGAACTCCCGCTGCCTTCTTAGTCAGCTTCGATGATATACTGATAAGTGCGTAGATATACATTAACTTACAGTAAAAAAAAAAATAAAGAATAAATAAGTAACACATAACTTGCTCGCTTTGTTCATAAACAACACGATAGAAGCCAATGGCATAAACCCTAAAAATAAAAAGCGATTGTAGCTGAATTTTACGCGCCCTTTTTTGCGACGCGACGACGATTCTACACAACTATGTATGTCTGTCTGCATTTTTATAACATCTAGACCAGACTCTTGTCTAGACTAGACATTAGCAGACGAGCGTCCATTATGGATGCTAAGGAGACGACGACTACGACGGGAGAGGCAATGAATGCGTCAAATATTTAAATGTTTTAATGTAATATCTACAGTTATTATTTAAGTTTAAAATAAAAAAGACTGTATTTTTAAAAATTTCATAGTTTGTTGTTGTTTATGTAATCGTCTATACTAAAACATCCTTTCAATCTGAGAATTCCAATGGGTAAACTGCCATTACTACTTATTCTCTTTCAAAATCCACTACAGCAACGCGATGGTATTCACACGAGACCTTCTCAATTACAGGAATAGGGGCTAACGATTGCATTTAAAATATTTAAATAATAATGTTACGTATAATTCAAAGATAAATATTCTAAATAACTATACTTATTTACGCTCAACCTTCAACTAAAATTATTTTAAGGAAAGTTCTGAGACTGGTAACTAAGCATCCATTATTTATCCCTCGCACCCCTTTGTGTTGATCGTCGTTAATGAATCAGCTTCGTTAATTATCCGAAAGATTTATTAAACAAAGTTGTTTAAATTTTCCTAGTCTAGGTTGAACGAAGACCCTGGAATAAAGGATATAAATTCTTAACCCATTAATTAACTATATTATCTTCAAAGCTCATATTAGTCATCTTTTAATTAGGGGGGTTGAAAATTAAGTTCTACTTTGATTTAGGAAAATAATCGCGTGACCGTGGAGTGACCGCCTATTTAGTAATTAAACTGTAAAGCGCTTAAACGGGATTAAAATGTTGAAGAGATTCTGTGGAATGTCTTAGGAGCCTTTAACATTCAAATTGTAGGCGGGACCTACTGCAATTAACAGAGTTAAAATTTACTGGATTTAAAACACCTCGAACTTGAAATGTTTTTTGAGTTTATAGCCGATAAACGAGTACAGGTTACCTGAGTGTAAGTCTTTGCCCCTGATCTTGAAAGATCCAGATATAATAAACAAAGACATAATAATAAATAATAATCTCCAAAGATATATCCAACTTATAAAGAATTGAGGGATACGCTAAAAGTCTTACTGACACTACAACCGACACACGAACAGCATATCGCGGTTGATTTTTTAATGGGGATGGTAACGGACAAATGATTAGAAGGATTATTTTATGGAAAATGTTCATTGCATTGGACGGGTGTTAAACTAAATGTATCATATATGTACTGGCGAAGAAGGAAGCCCGAGACCTGCTTTGGCTTCTAACACTGCAAAGGAAACACGACAACATTTTCGTCAACGGTTGATCGTAGACGGAGAGGCCACGTTTGGCAGCCAGGCTGACAAAAATCTTTCCTATCATGAACAACGTCGACAATAAACTGAGTAATACAAGCTAAGCTATCCTCAACGGTAGGATCCACCAGTCTCGTCCTTGTTTGTATAAAACTACTTAAGTAAACCGACACCGATTCTCCACAATCCAGGCCCGCTTTCCACCACATAACGTAATGAGATATATGCACTTTCGTGTAGGTGGTAAGCCACAATAAGCTGTAGGTACTGTTGCGCACCAACTATGAACTTTTAATCCTTCCGAATTGCCATAGACAACGTTCCTGCTAACCTAATATTCTAAAGTACTAGTTCAATGTTTCATATTATTTCTTGCTTTGATATGAAAGATATTGAGTCATTAATTCCAATTCAAAAAAACTCTGATGGTTTGGGTGTGCCACCAAGTGTAAATTAAATAAATTCATCAAAAACAAACCTTTTAAAAAATAAAAGTTCAGATATTTCATGATAAAAGCCATTGACGTTTTGTCAAAGCGAACAGTCTTTGTTATGCATATAACATTCATCCTTTGACGGCATCCATATTTCGCGGCAAAAAGTCTGCCATTGGGGATTTCGATGAAATAGTCCCACTTCCTGCGGATAGCCGCGAATCCCTGGCGACTTGATCGACGCCCCCCATTTATAAACAGTCAGGTAGCAACTCTGTCCAACGTCAACTAGATAACGGTACTTCCCGACTGCACTCTGTACATACACAATTGATGCAATGCCATATATTTGTCGTATACATGTTTTGGTTATGCCAATAGCAATTTAATTTAGTATGAGGAAGACACTTTGTATGTGTGGTTTTACGCGGGGGGACTATCACACGGAATGATTCGGCTGGGGAGGCAGTTCGTTAAGATTAAGTTTTATGTTAACCTGTGAAAGTATGTAGAAAAAAAAAAACATATAACAAAAAACCAATTTTCGAAATTGTTCTTTGTCATTAAATTGCTTAGCAACAACCCTTATTTTAAGATGCTTTTAAATACTAGACGTACTATTAGTGGTTGAAAAACCCCTCTATATTTACCTCGGCACGTAGGGACCGTCTGGTTCATTCCACTTGTCTCTCACTTCGACTTTGTTCAAAAGTTGTGAAACAATACTGGTATATACGTGAGTTCTATATTATTTGAACTCGCCGGCCTCGGTCATCGATTTTCTCTATCTTCATCGCGCTTCAGGTGAAAATAGCTCTTTTTGGACCATTGGCGCCGCATTCGCCTCACACCAGCCCATTCACACTGAATAATCGAGTGCTCTTAAATAAGACTTCGATGAAATGTGAACATTTTATTGAAACTTTCCGCTGCTCCAGTGTGCTGAGAGAATTTGTGCGAAGTTTAATTCTCTGGTAAATAGAGAATATAAGGGAGGATGAAACGAGATTTAGGAGAGTTATGTTTAGTAAGTATATTACGAGATTTATATTGCTTTAATAAGTCTGTAACAAGGCTAAATGTTTGAGTAAATAATTGTTTTAACTTCGTAATCTTTATTGTCATTGTACAATTCTCAGGAACGCAGGTTTCTTCGACGTTTGCCTTTACAGACGCATGTTATATTTAACTCTAACTCGGATACTGTTGTGCTGAAGCAGATGCTCAAACCATTAGACTACTAGTGTGATACATTTATTTTATTACTACAAAAGTGTGCCATTCCATCTGAAACGAGAATTGGTTTCAGCATGCCATAAATCACCGCTATGAAACGTATTTTGATATGATCTGTTGTAACGTGAAAAATAAACATTAGCTCTCTAAAATGTACAGCGAAATCATTGTTTTTGGAATGATATTTTTTATGGGAAAACGGATTGTCACGTAATGCTCTGTCTGGCTTCCCTTTCTGGCACGCATGCATCCTTACTGCCACATATAGGCATCACAACATACAGTCGTTAGTGATTCAGGATTTTCTACAGCGCCATCTCTTGAGGTGTAGGATAAACAATTTCAATGGTTCAACTTAGATTTTTATGTATAACAACTATTGTAGCTGTATTTCACAATAAACGTGATTTGATTTGAAAAATTAGTTTAAGTTGCCACTTCTGTCGGGCGTCCCGAGACGCACACGTTTGTTTTTTACGAGCAGATGGCTCGTCGTTGCTTATGGACACCACCAAAGATATCATCAACGTTGCCGGCTGAGAAAGAAACGGAAGATATGCTTATGACTGCACTTTAGACGTGGCAACCGAAGCACGTCGGAACATTCACTGCTGATTTGCACCAGGGTAGGATCCTATCAAGGAATATAGTAGTAGCCTATCAAGGAAGCCAAACAGGTAACTCTATCATCTTGATTTAGAACCTTCTAGATAAAACTGTTGTTAATTATCTTCTGTTTTGGTTTCATTAACATCGTAATCCGTGTGACTGTACAACTTGTGTTTGTTGTAACGTTTGATTTCAGCGTTTAAATGGTATTTCTATGGTGTTGTAAACTTTGTTACGATGAGAATACTCTTAATTTTACGTCTCTAAACGTTTTATAGTGAGTTAACGCTTTATTGTTTTTATACAAAATTTCTGTATCTTCTTGGCAAGTTAATTATTTATCAAATATTCTAATTGTAAAATAGTCCATTTGGTTATAATTAGTTACGAGGCCTCGCTTCACTTCTAAAAACATGATCCTTCTTCGTTTATAAATGTTACCAGTCTGAAAACTCCTACATTTTTTAAAGGGTGTTAATTTTATATTACTTATTAATCTTATCATTTCAGTTTGGCGTCTGGTTATATTTTTATTTATTTACTCTACATTGAACCAATCAATAATAGCTGTACAATTGGCGGACTTAATGCATGAGTAGCGTTCTGAAACAGTCGATGAGATTTGTGCCACGGAATTAATCACAAAGGTAATCAGTCATAGTTATGGCTCTCTTGAATAACTTGCCACCCTCAACCGTGGAATATTTCGAGATGATTCGGTTGCAGTGTCCGAGAGCCAATAATAAACGGGTCTTCTAGTAGGGGAGGCCGAGATGCTAAATTTGCAGTTACTAAAGCGTCATTGAAACCTATTGCATTGTGAAGATTAG
>DWPQ01001400.1:0-12373 GCA_018251795.1 Perichares adela | reverse complement strand
CTTACCTTAGACTTTGTATTTCTATGCAATTATTAGAATAACAATATCTTAAGTCACCAAAACTGTGCAATCAAGATTCACTCAGCTTAAGCTTGGGCTGAGTCAAAGTAATGTTAACAAATACTAAAATTATGTTAGCTTGTAACTTTAGTTTGAGATAAGTCAAGATACGCTACATAGATCTATCCTAAGAACAAGGAACCTTAACACAGATCATGTTTAAGCCAGGTGGAAGGACCCAGAAGTACTCTACAATGAAGCTTGGAAGCATATGAGGCTTCTCTTGTTACAACCCCTTGAAGCTCTATACTGATATTGGGTTCAATGAACTGATGTTAATAAGCGCAAAGCATATAGCCCAGTGCTATATTGTATAGGTGATACACATTTAATTCATCATCATTGTTTAATCATCATCACACTCTAGTCCACTGCACTAGCAAATATGGACACCTCTTGTATGCATGTTTCCTCACAATGTTTTCCTTTGCAAAATCAAGTGATTATTAATTTCTTATATACATATGATTATGAAAAATTACAGAGCAGGATTCAAACTCACATCCTCTGTGAGAAACTGAAGTTCAAAGTATTAGGTTATCAATGTTATAATTATGTATCTATTAAACATTACAAATCCAAAATCATTTATTTATTCATATACACATCACTGATACATATAAGCATGTCTATTTTTACTTCTACTACCATTTCGCTAGTTTATGAGGGATGAGAGGAAATACCGAAAGTAACTGATCAGCACATCTTTTAACCAATACATATTACGTCATACAGTACAATAATAATTTTTATTTCAATAGCTGACCGATGAGCAGAATGACCACCTGATGGTAAGTGGCAACCAAACCCAATGAAACCCAATCAATCCTTGAAACATTTCAGTTACTTCTAGAATAATGGAGTGAGTCAAATTGCTTGATACTGCCTCAATCTGCATTTCAAATTAAAACTTGTATGACTTATATTAATATGCATTGTTATTGTATGGTAAAAAATATTACATATTCAACCAATTTCAATTTTAAAGCATGTGCTAATGAGAATACAATTTCAGAGAGACCCAATAACTATGTAAGGATTGTAACATGCTAATTCTCACACTAGCTTGTTACTACATTTATAAATACTAATTTTTAACCTATGTTTAATTAGTTGTGTAAATAATTATCTGTTATTGGTTTTGTACTTTAATTTGTTCTGTGGATCTATGCCACAGAGTTTCATCTCTATTTATACAATTAT
Organism: Perichares adela; assembly: GCA_018251795.1. Lineage (NCBI taxonomy): Eukaryota > Metazoa > Arthropoda > Insecta > Lepidoptera > Hesperiidae > Perichares > Perichares adela. Next base: position 11,110 of record DWPQ01001400.1, on the reverse strand, counting down.
TTCATTTAATTGCCAACTCCTACTCAATAATTTTTATATTACAAGATGCAAGAAATCAGTTGATATTAATGTCTGTTTAGTTTAGAACAGTGATTAGCCTACTGCAGTGGTCGGCAAAGTGGGGCTCCGGCTGCATGTAGCCCTTAGTCTCCCTAAGTGCGGCCCTGCACAAATATCTAAGGAAGGCGTGTCCTACTTACTATTCAGTGTAATAAAAGTTTACCAAACAAGCAGATTTGGCTTCCAATTTCTTTTTTAATTATTGTTATATTCATATTTGGTTCTTTGGCTAATAACTTTGCCCAGCGCTGGTCTAAAACAATGATAGCCTAGTAGTTTGAGGGTTGGTGTCCAAACCGGGAGGATGTGAGTTTGAATCTATAAAATTTAGGCAATATACGCCAGCCCTAATCTAATATAACAAGCAGTTTTTAAATAGAATGTAAAGAATTATACCTGTATCCTGTCGGGCCCGCTTGCTTGCTCTCACTAAGCTGATAGATGACGCTCTTACAGTTCTGAGGGGCGTTAAAGTTTTCACTGCTTCCGTCACCTCGGCTTCAAGGCGCTCTGATGAAAATAATAAGTATGGTATTTATTTCAATAATATATACTTGAAAAGTTTGAAACAACATAATATACAAGAAGTCATTTCCATTGTCTGTTACCCTAGACCTTTCAAACTATCCAACAGATTTTAATGCATATTTAGTTACAGATTCATGAGGTTGGTTTATATGTAATTATCATACCCCTAAATGATAAGTCTGGCCCACACCAAACATTTATTTCTTGGACAAAAGTTTTAATTGTTTTTAATAAGTACTTTGTTTTATGAAGTGGCCTAAAAAACACACAACCATAAATTTACACCCTTGTATCACCAACTTCTGTTATTTAATTATTATTATTTTTTACTACAAATCTTTTTTATGGCAAAACAATGTTTGCGTGGTCAGTTGATTTTGTCTCTTTTAATTTTATGTTATGTTTAAGCCTACTACACATTTTCACCGACACCAAGACCTGTCCAGAATTCTAACAGGTATTAAGTGTTTCCACTGTAAAGACAATAAAGGATAAATAAATAATTCACTTTATATTGTTGTATAATATAAGAAAAATTCTTACCTACAGCCTTGCTGTAATCAATTAAACTACTCTCATTGACCTCTTCAAAGCCTTTGAACTCCTCACTCTCATCAATGTCGCTCAGAGCCGTTGAAGCCCTTCTCTTAACACCTCTCTTATCATCATCAAGAGATTCTGATTCCGTTTGCATGTCTTCCGAGACAACATCATCTGCTTCATCTTTCTTGTCTTTGTTTACATCTTCAGTGTATACCTCGGTATCCTGGGTATCCTCTTTTGATTCCTCATCTAGAATAAGGAAAATAAATTGAATTAGCACCATTATCACTCACAAATAGTGTGTCTAATGAAAAACTCTGTTGTAGCCTAATGTGGCACTACCCACAATTTCTCACATGAGTATATAGCCATATGTCCATATCATAATGAATACAATATCTCATGAATCCTTCAATAATAAAAATTATTATATTTAAACTAGCTTAACAGATTAATACAGGATTTTCACTATTTTGTAATGGGCTCTATGTGCTCATAATGCTCTTTATGAAACTGTGAGGTGCCCTTTAGAACTCGTTTTTGTAAAGTGGTGTTTGTGGCTATACTAAAAGATTTGACAACTAACATTTCAAATTCATAAACTTTAAAGAGAGTAGGAACACTACTTGTACATAAGGTCAACATAAAACTTTACTAACTTTCATGACATTAATTAGAAATAAGCTATGCACTTTACATGACAAGTAGATTAAATGTAAATTATTAGTCTCAACTTCCAATACTGAATTCCAAAATTGGTTCCAAAAATCAATTGCCAATTTGGAATACATATCGGATAATATGGTTTTAAACTGGAATCATAATGTAATACTCAGGTTCCAAAACTTTAAAGGTAATGGAATACCAATCAGATACCTCATGTCTAAGGAACCCCTTATCAAATACAAATCTGACCCTCTGAAACACTGAAATTTATATAAGAACAATTTTTTAAACAAATGTATAATATAATTGATATAACTTCAAGATTTATTGTGAAGAATAAATTAGTTTTACTTTTTTACTAATAAGAATGATACTTGTGAGCTAATAATAAATAATATGGTGGATCCCTCATGACTATTCTATGGCACCCCTGGATTCCATGAAATCCAGTTTGGGAATACTTGATGTAATATATATATTTTAGTACAATATAAGATATATTAATACAGTTACATGGATTGTAGTCACTTAAAACTGTTAATTTCCATAAGTACCCTTAAGATACAAAAATTAATCCACACATAGTCATCTAGTACCTTCATTACACCTAAACAAATATATTTTACAAGCATCAATAAAAAACAACAACAGGTCAACCAATGTTATCATCCTGACAAAATCAATCATTGCTTCACACTATCGTTTGTGTACCTTATTTATCTTTGTTATACCTATTTCATTATGGTCTGTGTAATAAAGTATAGTATATTGTATTGTATCTAACCAAGAAAACTGAAATATTTTTTATGTATAACTAAATGTGCAAATGCAAAGTAACAATTTACTTTTCGACACTGCTTCTGAGTGTATATATGTACAACACTCTACCGAGGTTTATAAAACAATTGATGTTCATAATAGATAGTGCTGAAAGGTGTTCTGTGCATCTTTGAATCCAAAACAATCTAGGCAGATTATCCATTGTTCAACATGACACAGCAATGATGCCCAATCCCTCAAGTAGAAGGTCTATTGCCTATTCAGATAAATTCTAACTACTTTTCCATGATATTTGGGTTATTTATCTACTCAGCTTACTGTAATCCTTTTAGAATTGACTGCAAAATGTAATTTGTGTTTGGCTGCAAATTATAGACCCAGAGTTAAACAGGCTGCCAACGGAAATTCAGAAAGGAGTTTGCAATTGGTGTGCATATTAGTGTATGCTGATGTCCATAGCTAGCAGCTCATATAATATCAAGTGGCCTATCTACTTACCTATCAGTTCAATACATTTCAGTCAAAAAACAGAAGTGATAGAAATATATTGTCCGAAAAATGAGATAGATTATATAACTTAATTTGAGCTAGCACCGATGCTCTTTAGATCATAATACAAAATCAAAACACAATAATGTTTCCAGATTTTACCATTACATAAGAATCCTTACTGGTGTGAGTAAGTATGAGAAATATTTAATAATATACTCTAAAAGTAAATGTTACTTTCCTAATTCTAGTATAGTGTCACCAATGACAAATTAGCCTTCCTGATTACCAATTGTATTTAAATAAATTGAGTTTTATTTTCAATCTTAGATTACAACCGATGTTTACGATGAACCAGATGTGATACTCGCAAACATTTAACTCGCAGACAAGTTCCTAAACTTGGGCATTAGTGTTAAGTGACATCTTGATTATGTGCGCACATTACACACATCACAGAATCGTAGTATCAATCTATATGTGAGCATGAGATATATACAATACAATTTACTAGCATAAATGGCATTAAGCGCAAACCACGAACAAGTTAAACTTTAAAAATATGTAAATATATCATTCTGGTAATTAATTTACAATTCAGTTTAATGTTTAGCAGTCTGTTACACTCAATAAAATTATGAGTTTAATCAGTAGCTATTCCTTCGCTAAAAGAAAATAAATAAGAAGCTTTCTACAGCCACTTTACTCATTTCACTGCAATATATATTATATTAACTGGTACTAAAGTGACAAACACACGTAGCAATCACGTTATTAAGTTTTAAAAGAGCTTAGTAAGCAGTCTATATGTTTTCAACTACCTAACAAGTTTTTATAAAAAATGTAGTAAGAAAAATGCTGATTGGAGAGCAATAACATTTTGGTCGGAAGATAACTGCGTTGCAACTGTTTATGTTTCGCAACACAATAAATCCTAGATCAGAGATAACTAGCGAAGTTAGAAAGTAAAACAGTCAAAATAGAAACTAAATACGTCACTTAGCGCATAGGTTATGTGTACGACCTACCTGTTTTTGATTGCTCTGAAACCTTCTCCGGAGGGTCCTCAAATGGTGATTCCAATGAAGGCTCGGCTTCCTCCACGGGCCCCTCCACAACAGCTTCATCATTCGCCCCCTTAGTCTCTTCGTTCGTCGCGTTATCATTCACCGCCATTTGTTCGGACATTGTCAATTCTAAATATACAACACAGACCCAGTGTCAATGTCTAAATAACCACATAACAATCTGTTACGACACTTCAGCGGCCCTCGCGATGAAATATCAACGTTTGAGCGCGTCACGATTACGATTTCCCGCTATATTGTCGAAGAAAAAAACTTTGCCAAATATGAGCGCGTAACTGCTACGTGAGTAATATTTTCATTTAATTTTTAGGCAGCATTACTTTCCAACCACATTTTTAAGTTAATTGACCACGATTTTACCAAAACAGTCGAATTATGAGTGATTTTATTCCAAATAATAATTTCCAAGGAAAATGTCGATCATAAACAACATCCGCTCGAGCGACGCCACACTGTTTGTCTATGCTTTTTTTAACCAAAACTGATTTTAAAAAGTATAAATATTGTCTTTGGTTTGTAAAGGGTCCTATTCACAGTAAAATTTTGGATTACGTTATTTATGTCGCTGATATTATGCATGCTTGCAAGATGAAGAACACTAACTAATAAATAGTAAAGAGCATTTATTATTTGCTGAATAAGCAGAATCCACTTACCACCATAGCTTCCATGTGTCACTGACTACACCGTGCCAGAACTATATTAAGTGTATTTAAATATTAGAATGTGTATATAATACCTCTTAAATAATTGTTGCAATTAGAATACTAGGTGACTAAGACTATGTGAAACGTATCTATAAATATACTAACGACCTTCGTCCTTAATAAATTATTTTTTTATTATTATTAAGGTTTATGGCTTGGATACGAGTCCTTTAAGCCATGTCTTGATTCTATCAGAAACTTGAATCTTCATAATTAATTACCGCCAAAAAGGCATGTTACGTGACGTTACGTCCAAAAGTCATTATTTTCTAATCAATTAATGATAATTAGGTTTGATAGAGTAATACGAATTCTATGTATACTCTATGGATTCGTCCATTTGTTGCTAATCTTGTCGTATAGTCTATAGTAGTTTTATAATCTACATTCTATACTTTTACAGAAAAGGCGTTAACGATCTTGAAATCTATAGTAACCTAAAATAAGGAGCTACTAATTAATTATAACAAAATAAAATTCGACAAGCACTTAAAAAAATATTATTTATTCTTCCTATTTCCACCTTTAGATGCCTGCGGCTTGCCAAAAGTTTTTCCTTTTGGTTTACCACCTTTCATTCCTTTCCCTTTACCCTTCTGAGAAAATCCTTTACCCTTCTGAGGAGTTCCTTTGCCTTTCTGCGGACCAAATTTTCCTTTCTGAACGAGGTTGGCATCATAACGAAGTCGTTTGGTCCCTGCTTTAGAGGTATCAGTGAGGTCGTTGGCGAAGTTAGTGGTCTTCTTCTTAGACTTGGCAGCCTTTGCAGGTCGTTGTGGTCTATCCTCGTCATCGTCCACTGCACGTATTCTTCGAAGCTTCTTTTTGCCTTTAGCTAATCGTGATTGCAAGAGCGCTACCTGATGACAAATATTGACAGAATTGTATGTTATGGTTGCCTTTTTTTTCTTACTTTTTTACTTTGCGAATTGATTTTTTTTAAAGTGCACAAGTTTATTGTGTTGTACAAATTGTTATAACCAAATACTGTACAACATGTAGCGATGAAAAATATTTACTATTGTCACTCGCGCACCATAATTTCAGAATTTACTGTGTAATATATCTAGTATAACTTCGGCTATGTGATTTAGACCCTGTAGTTTAGAAAAAAAGCTTTTAAACTGTGTAATGAAAGCGTATAGATATTATAGTATGGTAGGCAAGCCATGGGCCTGCCTGTGAGTGCAAGTGTCTTTTACTAGAAAGATAAGAGTTCCGGTCGTACTTGTCTCTATCTAATACGGGCAAAAAAGTAAGCAGAAGGGGCGCACAGTCTCTTTTTTTTTCAGATGGCCACACTTTTGGTTATCTTTGCGACTATAGTATATTTCCACTATGAATGCAAGTCATAAAAAAACATATTATTTTAATTTACATTGTATCAAATAAATGACTGATTTCTAACCTTCTCCATTTCTCTTCGAACTCTTTCTTCAGCGCTGTCTTTAGGAGTGTGCTTCATCTGTTTCTTCTTCTTTTTAGGGCTGTCATCATCTGAGTCATCGCCATCTTGTTTCCTCTTCTTGCCTTTACCTTTTTGTGGTTTCTCTACTGTAATATTAGAATATGTTTAATATCGTAATTATAAATTTCGTGTCACAGTGTTAGTTGCCATACTCCTCCAAAAGGGCTTGACCGCTTTTTATGAAATCAAATATTTGGTAGGTCTGAGAATTTCTCGCAATCTATTCATACCCCTAAGTGATCTAGCTCTAGAAGGGTGGTCTAGCTCAAATGTATCTTATTTATTTTTTTGATAAAATATATTTAATTTATTTTATCCAAAAAATAGCAAATAAGTGCCATATCATAAAAAAACATCTTTTATTTTTTATTTCTTTTTCATCTTACATGAAATATGTAATATTCATATCATATATCATAAAAAATATTTTATTAAAAAAATATAATATAATATTTTGATTTTTTTATGATGTGTCATTAAAAAATTCATACAACCCATAATTAACATCTACTCCCAATTTTTATTCATTAGAAGTAATTAAATAGTTAAGCATTTATTTTTCCCTTTTTTTTTACAAGGCAAAACAACATTTCCGGTGTCACCTAGTACCAATATAAGGAAACAAACCTTTCCCAGGATGTAGTGTCAAGGCGAGCCGTTCCTTCTCCTCTCGTTTCTCCCGGGGCGACTGGAACCATTCTCGCTGACGTTTCACCTCCACCTGTGGTGCGTCTTCTTTCCGGTCCTTCTTAATAGCTCCCTCCAGCTTCGAGGTCTGCTTCTCCATCTTCTTCAGTTGTTTCTCTGCGTATTCCTCGTCGAGAATTGCCGCTGAAAGATACGACTACATTGCGGCAACTGCATATCCATGAGGATTCTCCGATAAAAGAAAGGTTCTTTGTACATTCTGTAGTATTATGGTTCTTTACACCGATGTGTAAAGTTTTTCCCGCGTAAACCCGAATCCCGCGGGAATTCTAAGACAGAAAGTAGCTAAAGTCCAGCGTTTCAGAGGGCAGAGATTAGCCGGAACAAAAAGTAAAAAAAAAAAAAAATATTTTGCTAAATGTACCATGTATTCATACATAAGTGATACATATGCATTTAAGAAAAATGGGTTATTTTAATATTATTAACAGACACTTCAATATCTTTTACTTCAGTAATACTTCAGTATAGGTATCTCTATTGGTGAACGAATGAACGACATACCAATCTCCGGCTCGAGTCGCGCCAGCCGTTCTCTGTACTTAGCGACGATGTCCGGCGGCACGAGTCGCGACTTGACGGGCCGCTTGGCTCGTTTCACTATGGCTTTAACGAGCGCGCGCTCGGCCTCGCCCGCTAGCGACACGGACACGCCCGCTCGGCCCGCACGCGCTGTACGTCCCACCTGTTTAACACATATATTTTAATACATACTAATCTATACTAATATTATAAAGAAGAAAGATTTGTTTGTTTGTATTGAACAAGCTCCGAAGATACTGGACCGATTCAAAACAATCTTTTACCATTAAAAGCCGACATTTTCTGTGATGTAGATGGGCTACTTTTTATTGTGGAAAGATGCTTCATTCGTACGGGGAACACTGGTAATAGTAACAAATAATTTACACAGCAAAACGATTAGACACAACGATAGGTGACTTGCTATGTGAGGAACAACAGACGTTCGAATAACCGCTCGTCGCTATACTTAGGGAGTCAGCTAGTGTATTCTAATATTATCAATGCGAAAGTAACTCTGTCGGTCTGTAACGTGATCACGGCTAAACCGCTGAACCGATTGTGGTGAAATTTCATATGTAGATACTTGAAGGCCTTGGTATGAAAATAGGTTACGTTTTTTCCCCCATTTTTCTGAGTTTTGGCACGAATTTCATTGTTTTACGAGAAATAGGAAAGAATAGTGTGATTAATAATAAGATAGTCTTAAGTGTTCTCTGTATCTGTGAGTGGGAAAATATACTCCCTGGCAGTTTCTTGCCGCTTCTTCTTCTACGGCCTACTCATCGTAGGGACTTGCTGAAGTGACGGCGTAAATTGACTTTCGAAAAGTGTTTGTAAAAACCTACTTCGAATAAATGAATTTGAATTTGACATAAAACCAATGTTCTACATCAACATTGTCCTTGCCCAACTGCTGGTTTTCCGGGCAGGATAAAGTCTGCCGGGTTTACTAGTTGATCCATATATAAGATATATCCATTAAACATACCCTATGAATATAGTGCTCCAAGGTAGCGGGCAGCGTGAAGTTGATGACCGTCTTCACGCCGGGGATGTCCAGTCCTCTGGCCGCCACGTCTGTAGCGACCAGAACATCGACCTGCTCGTCCTTGAACCTCTTCAGGGAGTCCAGCCGCTGAGGCTGGTTAAGGGCGCCGTGCAGTTCCGCCACCTGAGAGTGAGTTATGTTAGAATATAGACAAGCCGAGCATTGGCTGTGTAGATCCATGTGATGCTTACAAGCAACATCAAAGGCATCATTAACGGTATACTCTATGGATAATAACCATAGAGGTATTATTATATAGAGCTGGCAAATTATACGTCTGACTGTGAGTGCGAAGATCTGTGTAATAGAATGAGCGGAAAGATGAAAAACCTGTACATATCTTTGTGTAATCATCGCAAAAAATTAAGACAGGCTGGGCGCCCGGTTTGTTGTCTTCTTCTATTAATTGGCCGCATTTTAAGCTGTTAAAAAGCTAAGCAAGCTAGTACAAAGTACAGTGTCAATAAACTCGTCCGTGTTTTAACATGTAAGGTGACATACTTTAATACCGAGCAGTCCTAGCGCCACATGTAGTCGATGCGCCTGTTTCTTCGTCTGCACAAAGACCACGGCGCGGTCGCGGAACGTCCGGCAAACCAGCGCTGCCAACATTGCTTCCCGGTCCGACTCGCGGTCCGCACGGATCCTGGTAATGTTATATTCAAATTCAAAATCATATAATCATGTGGGTATCATTCATACACATGCACGTTATATATTGCTTCTACTACCGTTTCGAAAAGCTTTGCCATTGAGAAGAAAAGGGGAAAGAAACTCCCCAGCGCATTTTTTAAATTTACCTAATTCAATACAAAAGAGCGTCTACCCAGTATCCTACTCCTTGTTTTCTTACCTAATAAACTCCTGTCGCAAATTAAACGCGACATCCTTATTGGAGTCCACAAACAGTCGTACAGGCTTGTTGAGTGATACAGCGGCCAGGGCTGCCACCTGCTCGCTCATGGTGGCCGAGAACAGCATGCCCTGCCGCTTGGCCGAGCACTGTCTGATGATTTCCTTCATCTGTTCCGCGAAGTACTCGTCTAGCATCCTGGGGGTAGTTTTAAAAATATGAGTTACTAGTGTACCCGGCGGACGTTGTCTTGACTCCCCTATAACTGTAAAAAGTAGCCTATGTTCATCACTGATAATCTCGGATTCTAACAGAAGAATATTTTTTCAAATCGGCCCAGTAGTTTTGGAGCCTATTCAATAGAAAAATAAACAAACAAACATTAAAATGTTCCTTATAATATTAGTATAGAAGAACATTGTTTCTAAATATCTCGTAAAACAATGAAATACCTGGAAAAACTTTAAAAAAATTAAAATAAAAGTTGCCTTTTTCCATCCCAAGATTTCAAGTATATCACAATCCATCAAGTATCACAAGTATCAAGTGTCCATATGAAATTTCATCACAATCGGGTCAGCGGTTTGGCCGTGATTAGGTCACAGACAGACAGACAGTTTCTTTCGTTTTTATAATATTAGAACAGATATTAAAGATTAGTTGACTCCTCTATAAGTGTAGCGTCGATCGATAATTCGAACGCCTGTTGTTCCTCACATAGCAAGTCCCCTATCGTTGTATCTAATAGTTTTACTATGTAAATTATTTGTAACTATTACCCGTTTTCCCGTAAGAATAAAGCAATTTTTCATTTTAATTGTTTGTTTCTTTGTATTGAATAGGTTCCGTAACTAGTGGACCGATTTGAAAATTCTTATACCAGTACGAGCCGACATTATGCATAAGGAAACGGGTAACATATACAAATAATTTACATAGCAAAACGATCAGATACAACGATAGGTGACTTGCTATGTGAGGAACATCAGGCGTTCTAGTCAGCTAGTGTAATATATAGATGTAAAGTTTTATTTAAAGGGAATGTAAAGATGAATATTGATACCTATGAATAAATGAATTGGATTTAACAGATATTTACAGAAGAGATATAAACAAGCTATGGGGTACCTGTCAGCTTCATCCAAGACCAGGACCTCGATGGAGTGGAGACCGAAGGACGGGGTGTTCCGGATATGGTCAATCAGTCTACCCGGTGTCGCTATCACGATATCCGGGTTATGTCGGAGTACACTTTCCTTTGTACAAACAAAATTAATTGTAATTCTAATTACACCCACAGGTATGGGGTAAATTCGGAAATTTCTTTTTTTATAAAATTGGTTATAGTTCCTAAAATGTTCCTCGAGAAAAAAAAAGGTAGATAGCATATTTATTTACTTACTTCTACGAAAACAATATCTTGAGTGCACAATTTTGATGAGTTGCGAAAATGTTAGGCCTCTGCCTCGAATTTTGCGGGCAGCGGGGCGGGAGCGGCGGCGGCTAGAGAGCGGCGGGATCTTTTGCGTGTTATCAAATGGACCGGTTCTCGAAAACAGCGGGGAGACAGCGGCGTGCTCTAGTCGAGCGGCGACCCTTCGCACGACCGTATTGTAGTGTTGTGCAATTTATTTTTATAACGTGTCG
>DWPQ01001399.1:0-12376 GCA_018251795.1 Perichares adela | reverse complement strand
ACGGTGAAGGAAAACATCGTGAGGAAACCTGCACACCTGAGAGTTGTACATAATGTTCTCAAAGGTGTGTGAAGTCTACCAACCCGCACTTGGCCAGCGTGGTGGACTATGGCCTAAACACTCTGTGTGAGAGAAGACCCGAGCCCAGCAGTGGGACAATTATGGGGTGATGTGTGTGAACAGACAGAAGCTACTTCAAATACTATTTAAAGATGTATTTATTATGTATAGTTTAGTCTATGATGTGTTGTCATAATATATTTTTTAATAAACTTATATTACAACTTCACGTGCCATTCAGTCAAATTGTAGTAAAGCAGTAACGTAGAAAAAAAACACGTTTGACTGATGTCAATTTATATAGTCTTCAGAATCATAGATCTCGGAGCCCCTAGACAAAAATCCTAGCGGTTACTGTTCACGCTCACGCTATTTTAAAATGTATGGTAATGATAGTCCCTGCGGAAAGATTGTGCTGTCACGCCAATAACCTTTACGTTTAGAATACCCTGCCGCCATCTTTTATCGTGTAGCGAAAATTTTAAATTTGTAACAAAAATATGCAAGATTAATTGTCTGTAACACTCAATGATAATATAGTGTGATGGATAGGCCTTATTTATAATAGCTAAAAAATAAATATATTTTTTAATACTATTTTACAATTTTCGTAATATTATGTCTTCTCAAAAACTTTTTGTCATCAATCAAATTGTTTAGCAATTGTTTGATAGTTTTGATAAAACTTCTTAAGTTATGCCTCATCATTGTTATTTAAATTTTAGAGATTTTTTTTCTTTTTACAACAACGTTCACTTACAATGTTATATTAATTAAGTTTATATTAGCTAGACTTTATAATAAAATTTTGGTACATGAAAGTTTATGAATGTAACATCTGTTAAGTACCAGTGTTGCTAGCATATAAATATATGTACTAATTTAGAAGATTTCTTGGTTAATTTTAAGTTTTATTGTTCTAAATATTATTCTTATTGAGTGTATTACTGCGGTAATCATTAGTTATTTACTGTTTTTTTAAATAAAATTTTATAGTAAGTTTTATGTTTGAATTCAATTTCCTTCATCCCAACCTTAAACCTTTACTGAACCTTCGATCTACGATAAAGTTTTCTAATAAGGAAACAATTTTCCTGACAATGTCAATTTGAATTAACCGTGAACATTAAATATATGTAGACACACCGTGCCTGTATCAGAAATGTTATCCATGATTATTCACATTAATAACAAGATAAATAGAGGTTTAAGAACAAATCCTGTCAAGGTGGCCGTTTATCTGGAACATTGGTTCTTAAACTGAGTAAGTGTATTTTATCAATCAACCGAGAAAAATTTAGAATAGCAATACGTGTGCTTTACCCCAACAATTCAATTTAATCTCTAATTAAAATAGCCACAGCAACGGTCTATTATTTTCCCTTATTTTTGTCTCTCCATATTCTAATATCTGTCATATTATCGCGACAATGTCATGCGACCGCTCTTTTCTAAACCAACGTTAAATTTGTTTGAGGTTTAATATCATAGTTTCTACGGATCTCTAAGGTAGGGTATAGACATGGCTCCGATATATATATATATATATATATATATATATAGATTTGAACGTTAGCCCCCCGTACGGGAGTTCTCCATAATAAGTTACGGAGATGTGTGAAGTCTGCCAACCAGCACATGGACAGCGTGGTGGATTATGGCCTTTAAACCCCCTCAGTGTGAGAGGAGGCCCAGACCCAGCAGTGGGACAATTATGGATTGTTAAGGATATGACTTCCGTTTTAACCTTTATAACCATGTTTAGGTTATATTGCGGTACCCCTTGTTATAAAATTTCATACGAGCACTGATTTCTGTTTATAATTGCACACAACATTTCATATTCTGCGCACTAATTGATTATAAAGGATTTATGGCATTAACGCAGATGTTTTGATAAATGATACAATCTCACTTTAAATTTAAGTACATATAAAATAAAAATGTTCATGACATCTTACATAATTTTATCACAACTATTTGCTTTCACACTGAATATATCCACAATCTTAATTTAGTTTAATAGATTTTCTAACCGTAAAGTCACGACTATGGTAAATGATCGCTAGAATCAACACGAAAATAGAAGGGACTTCACTGTATTCATTATTAAGCTTTCTTTTTACACTTAGTCCCTTCTGAATTAGAACAGATTTTCAACTGTCGAGTAATTTTTTCACATTGTTTACATCGTGCCGTGACCACGAATATTATTATCGAGTTGATTCGCGGCGTACTACATTGGCACACGACTGTGGACGACTGATAAGCGCCAGCGCATGCCTTTGCCACGCGCAGAAGCTAAATATTAGTACGGAGTACTAGAATTGGCTAGCGACTTCGTTCATACGGTGATATCATGAATCAAAAGTATAACATATATCTATCTATAATAATATTATAAAGAGGAAAGATGTGTTTGTTTGTATTGAATAGGCTCCGAAACTACTGGATCGATTTCAAAAATTCTTTTACCGTTAGAAACCGACACTGTCCGTGAAGTATATAGGCTACGTTTAAAAATGCTTCGTTCCTACGGGAAATGGGTAATAGTAAATTATATGGCAAAATAACGTTTGGGAGGTCAACTAGTATTTAATAATACATTACGATACGAGCGGCCTAAGTGGTCTGTCATTGCACGGAGTGGAGTTAGCTAGTGCTAAACGTAGTGCAATAATAGACCACGTAGATCACAAGTATCCTATATTATTTTATAGCACTGTGTGATAAACACCCGCGCACGGTCGCGACCGTGCGTAAAATGCGGGTTTTTTTCACACTGTGCTATAAAACTCATTGTATTGCGGTGTGTTACATTCTCTAGTAGATTTTAGTTGTCAAAGTGAACAGAGTTTGAGCTACTGGTTATGTTGTATTATCACCACAAACATGAATTCCTACTATACACTATCATTCACGTGTATCGATCGCAGATAAACTCCGTAAACGTTTTAAATAGGTTATTTATGTTATGTAGCGGCAATGATAATTATATTAGTTCAGTAAGTTTAATTTTATATTTAAAAGCAACTGTGCACACGGTTTTGCCCGCGTGGCAATCGGTATGTCAATTTTTTTTTCCCGCGTAAATCCGAATCCCGCGCATATCACAATTTTCTGAAGTATTTGGAAAGAAAGTTCCAAAAGCGAACTGCTTGAAACGTGAAAGAATTCGAAATAAAGATTTGTAGGTCTTTGACGATTTACGCTGCGTTATTTTTACGGCAGTGAAAGAACCACAACGCTTCTGCCGCTTCTGGGAACAACCCATGCTATTTAAAGGTTAACAATATAAGGTTAAATATAATTATACTCCTCAATAGCAATTTGATACTTTGCTCTTATGACGTTTATCTAGAATCTTACACGGATGATCAAATATCAATATGATTACGTATATCGGAGAATTGATATTTTATCGTCGCAAATTATTGTCAAGTTACGTAAAAATAGATTGTGCCCTGTGTCTGTGTATAAATATATCTCTTCGAGAAAATACTATTCTTGGTATTAATTATTTTATGTTGAGAAACTTCTATTTCTCTTCTTGTGGGTGTGTGATCTATGAGTCCAGAAATTGTGATACTGCTAGTCACGCTAGGTGTCTCGGATTCCTTCCTGGCAGGGAAGATTATTTACTGTGTTCAACATTAATGTTTTTTTTTTATTTCATGGCTGGTTATAAATTCTGTTAAGTTACATAATCATGCCTGTACCAGTACCTACAGGGAATCCTGGAGCGAATAATTACTATTTATTATCATGTTAATGACAAGGAACCCAACTCGATTAAACAAACATATTGAGGAAATATAATTTAAACTATTTAAGTCACTGATTACTAACGTCTATGTTGTCAGTACATACAAATAATGACTAAAACTGTCAATTAAGCGAAATAAAAATAGCATGGGAAGTATTCCCACACATTTTCTGTACCAAACCAGGGTTGACTGGTACAGAATGCTATTAGGCATTAAGTTTGACCTTTTCTTCGCTTATTTTTGAGGTGATAAATAAGTGAATCCACCGCGAACAGCTTCGGGAGTACACTGGGTTTTAAAGATCTCAGTAACCCTCCAACATGACCGACCTAGCTCCATAACCTTGTTGATCATCTGGGCCCACCACGAGCGCAGATATTGAATTGGCCTTAAGGGTGAATCTATAAACCGACCTTAGATTTATCTTAGAGTTTTCTTCGATTTACATTATAGACAGCTTTCATTTTCGTATTTATAAATACTAATTTGACTCAGCCTAAGCCAAGCTGAGTGTATCTTCACTGCCCGATTAGGTGACTTACAAAAATCTTACGTAAATGACCCCACAAAAATAGTCTTTAATGCAAACCGAAGCAAACTCTTAAGATAAGTCTAAGCGCAGTGTATTTCTCCCTAAGGGTTTACACAACACGATGGACTGGTGACCTGAAGAAGATGGTGGATATCCGCTGGATTCTGAAGGCTTAGGACCGGGCAGAGTGGCGCAAGTTAGGAGAGGCCTATGTCCTGCAGTGGACCCTAAAGGGCTAATGGATGGATGGAAGGGTTTCATCATCATCATCACAACCCATAATTGTCCTCGGCTCGGGTCTCCTCACTACGCTAGCCAAGTGCGGGTTGGCAAACTTCACACACCTTCAAGAACATTATGTCCAACTCTCAGATGTGCAGGTTTCCTCACAATGTTTTCCTTCACCGACGCAAGTGATAATTATATCCTAATACGCACATTTAGAAAATAGGTGGTACGCGCCGGATTTGAACGCACGACCTCCCGTTTGGGAGATCAACATTCAAGGCTATCACTGCTTGGGTGGAAGGGTTTACGGAACCTCAAACCTCAAAAATTTAATCATTATAGCCGCTCACTCGTTTCAATACTAAACTGAAACTGTGCTACGTGCTCGAATTACAGTTAATCCGATTAGACACACACTCACACTGTTAAACATTAACATAATCGCGTTCAGATAATCAAATGTCATAAATTGCCTTGCGTAGATTTTCCGCGTAACGATGTATTCACACTGAGGAGGCATTGGATGAATCATGGGATCCGTTCTCCTGTTAAATTACGGGAAATTACGGGTATTTTAAAACAGTGAAATTACGGGTATTTTAAAACAGTGACATTACGGGTATTTTAAAACAGTGAAATTACGGGTATTTTAAAACGGAAGCTTTAACTTATAATGATGATATATATGTGAAGTAAAATATTTGGGGTGTAAGGAACTAGATATACGAACAACCCTGCTCAAAAACGGAACAGGTTTTGGCGCTAGATCCCTCTTTATGGGTTGTGTACCAGCCAGTTTAATCCCGAAGACATGCATTATGACAGTGTTGTAACAAAAATAGAACTGAACTTGGGAAAGGACATAGGCTACTTTTTATCCCGAGATTCCTTTGGGTCCCGAAGCGAAGCGAGGACGGTTCACTAGTATTTGATATGAATGCAATCCACAAACACAGACGGCCGTGACATAATACATAATATGTTGTGCGCTGGTGAGTGGTGAACGCTATGCGCTGAGGAGGCGCAGCGCACAATCGGTTTGCGAAATCGAAACAATGCGAGCGGAGTGTTATTTTGGGAGCACGGTGCACTTCGAAGATGCTTGTCGAGACGTTATTAATTGTTCCCGTCAATAATAAAACTGGGTAATAAATGTTTTATACTTTCAAGAGAAAGACTAATTAAACACGTGAATAACTTTAACATATCGTGTAATTTCATTTTAAATCAATTTACTAAACATGTAAAGCTTTCATACTTTTGAAGCCATGGTCTAAGTGCGCATGAAACTGCACTGACGCACTGAAAATCAGTGTCAAGGTTGCAACCCTTTGCCTTAGTTAAAGCCGAGCACATTAAATACAAGTAGATTAATTAGTAACACCAACACTGATTATTATAGGATTGTATATATAAGTACATGTAAGTGTTTGTATGTGTGTGATACGGCAGACATCACACACCTTTGAGAACATGTAGAAGAAAGAAATTATGAAGAACTTAAAAATGTCATTACCAAATATTAATGAACATTTGCTAGAATAAAATATTTCAATTAGCAGTTGAATCGTTTTACTAAACCTACGTAATATTTTGTATAAAGGTTTCCGAGAACGATATTTATAATTGTCCGACGGACTATAATCGAGGTACGTGCTCTGTTTATATCAAGCTGATGCGTAAAATTAAATTCCATAGCGATTGAAGTATTCACTAACTTGGAAAAAATATCGGGCATTGATATACGAGTGGATTGCAAAACGAAATTTTAGAATTGTTTTGATCAAATAAAAAGTATTATCCACAGTTTTTATATTTTGAGATTATTTTTGATTGAAAACTACGGTCTAGTTTACTTTTTAAGAATGCACTAGTTAATAAGCTATGGGCATCTATGTTATGGTAACAACATAGACGTTATTGACGCGATTCCGGCCATGGCGGAAGCTTAACCCACTTTTTAATTAACTCTCCAACTGTACTACTTTAAAGCATTGCGTAGTTGATTTTAAAAGGGGAAGTTAAGCAAGTAGATTGCAGGCATTGTAAGATGACTTCTTTCATAGGATGGTTTGTGATGAGTTGTGTAGATCCATCGATCCATCCATCGATCGATCTCTTCCATATCCACCGACGGCCGACTGGTAGACAGTGCCATTAGGCATTATGTTATCCCTTTGTTTCTCTTTTAAGAGGTGAAATAAACACAAATAAATATAAAATAGTCACCAAGTACTTTTAAAAGGGTATACTTAGAGGCTCTCTGTATGTGCTGCATAACCCGAAAAATCCTGCAACGAGAATCTAACTTTACATTATTAGTTCCGTGATTACAGATGGTACAGAACTCACTAAATTTTGATAGAAGGACCTGGTCATATCACTTCACCTAATGGTAATATACATCACGAGTAGAGGACTTTGGATCACACTCAAGAATGAGATGGGCTCTTACAAAAGAGTCCATCTCATTCAACTCGTACCAACAAAAGAGAACTACAATATCTGTTATTCGTAATTTAAAATTTTGATATAAGTATTACCACAGATGTTGCGTAATTAAGTAATTGCACAGCTGTGAAATGTCAAAGGAAATAATTATTGATAACGAGTCATAAAACGCTATTTCGTGTCGAAAGAACCGGCCTTACTGATTATGGCGACAGTTAGAATGTTTATAAATATAATTTACACTTACAATCCCCCAATAATGCGTAGGTACGTTTGAAACAACAGTGGCTAAATAAACTGAACAAAATACTAATTCAAAATCGTTTAATAGTTGGGTATTTTGTTAATAGACTTTGCTGTTACATAATATTTAGCTGTTACTGAAGTTTTAAATATATGCTTTACTTTTTGATTACCATTAAGACATAAAAACAGAAAGATATGAAACAGAGGTACTTAAATACCAATTACGTGAAGAAGTGGTTCAGTAGTTAAAGGTTTCCTTCGCCTAAGCATGTGATAATGACTTTAACAAAGCAACTACTACTAGAACTAAAGAAAATACCGGTTTACTGCATATAATACAATTGTTGTTTTTGTAAATATGCTTTTGTGTTTTTAAATACATACATTTATTTTCGTAGGAATATCAAATATTTTCTAACTTATCTTACTTCTCTTATATAAGTTAGTGCTTGACTACGATCCCATCTAATGGTTAGTGGTGATGTAGTCATAAATGGTGAAGCGCACTAACTTAGTAAAAAAATAAATGAAGTTACTTTACTATATACGTCCATATATACTATCAAGCTACTGACAGTATATTTTTTTAACTTTTGTGTAGACGCCGTAATTTTATTTTATATAAACTGCTCTGATTGCCTATTTTTGTAACAAGTGTCGCAGTTCTAGAAAACTGAAAAAACAAGGCACAGAATTACAGGTCCTTGTATTACGAAGGGAATGCAAATTAGTACACCCACATTCATCGCAGGATTGCTTTACATTTCTTATTTGCACTACAAGGTAGATTAGAGTCGTAAGTTGCAAGCATTATGGCGCCGCAATGTATTTAATTTTAGATTGCCTCCATGATTTATTATAGAGGGGAAAGTAGGTGGTTAATAAATAAATTGATAACGGGGTGAGTTGGATTATTACATAAGCGTGCTGGGTGCGTTTATATATACAGATTATTACTTAGGTACGAGTATGTTTAACGCGTGAACGCGATTTTCGTAGAATTATAAAATATTTGTAGTTTTTTCTCATTCATTGAATTCTAGTAAATTTGGATGGACTGATTTAATTTGGATGTATGTTTTATATTTTTTTTAACTGGCATACTACCTTCTACGAGTTACTCTAAAACACATTTGTCATTCTACACTAGGCTTAAAGACTGATAGTCAATTTTAATATAACTTTTCATAATTATTTTAGCCTACTAGTACCTACTAGTATCAAGAAGACCTGGAATGTATATAGTATACGTATGAAAACGAAACCAGTAATACCCAAACTTACCTGAAGTTTATGCTATCAAATTAAAACGTCGACGTAAGTTTTCACTCAATAAAAGAACCGCCCCATTCCATTTCTTCACGATTACCACCGCTCCTTCATTCTGTCCATTCATCTTCGCGTCATCCTTTTTGGTAGACATAAACTCCCAAAACCAGACATACAGCTTTCGCGTATGCGGACATGGACATCAATCCTTAGGCAACCCCACATGAGTCACAAGTCAATCAAGATTCTTAACAATGTGAAAGTAGTACTAGCAGAGACGTTATCGACATACGCGTAAATAAGAGATCTCAGTTTATGACGAAAATGCTAATGAAAAGTGAAATCTGAGTACGATTCTCAGTTATTTGATAAATTAAAGTAAACGGACTCATACAAATATCTACGAAAATCGGAAGAACCTAGCATTGCAACTGCGTTTATTTCCGAACATTTGATAATAGATTGTTGTATAAATTGATCTCTCAAGATTTTCCGCGAGAGAATATATCAAGAACGATACAGGAATTGTCATGGACCTCCATGTATACCTATACTCGTAGCCTCAGTAATGGTATGAAACAATAAGGAAAACATCAAAAACAAATATATTCAATGAGTGTTATTTGCAGATATTGCAATTCTTGTTATGAATAAATAAACCCTCACCCATTTCCATCTTCGTCGTAATAATGCTGCGGTTGTGTGCATTGTCATAGGGAAGTGAGATATCTATACAAGTAAATAAAATTGGAGTGTCTGTTTGTAATATTAAAATAACCGCTTTTTACTAAATGCATATGTATGTGTATATTATATATACGGTGCATTTACCATCTCATGCATCTGTCTATCTGTTCCAGGTAATCTCTGGGACGGCTGGACTTTCACTGGAAGATAGATATAATAAGGAGTAACTTAGGCTTTTTTTTATCTTAGAACTCCCATGGGATTCGTATTTATGCGAGAAAAACTTTGAGACACGTTGATTTTCATGCGAACATAGCCGCGGGCACAGCCAGTCTACACTAATATTATAAAGAGGATAGATTAATTTGTACAGAATAGGTTCCGAAACTACTGGACCTACATAAAGAACATAGGCTATTTTATCTGACAAAAACCACATTTGCGGGACTTAGTCATAAATAATAATGACCATACAACATATGTCACACAAATGACTACTTCACCCGGGATACGAACCCGGGGCAAGCTAGACAAGCAGCGGCACCACTAATTTGGTAACAGGAACGTCGGTATACCTGAAGACAGCGCATGTTTAGTGCTGGAACTGATAAGAGGAATATGGGAAGAGGTTTATTTTATGAATCAATTACGTACTCTTTTTTTCTATTGGACTGAATTTCATCTAACCACAACATAATATTTTTTCATACACTTAATAGATTACTTTCTTTTTTAAAATTTTGTCCTAGCCTAAGGAAAGAATATATTATAATATTATATTCATAATTTATTTATTTTTCCTTTGAATACGGATATTTTCTTTTCGTGTTTCAAGTATATATTTCCATAATATACCGACCGATTTCACTAGACGTAAAATAGATTAAAATAATGGCTTTACACTTTATACATAAGCAATAGCAATAAACATTCCGAAAGTAATTTTCTAAATGGATTTATAATGAGTTAAATTAATTCCGCAGAAACAAAAACAGTCGCCCTGTTTTATAATAATTACACATTTCTGATTCACTTAGCTTAAGTTTACCATAAAATACTCAACAGCTTCACGGTAAGTAATTAATTAAAAAAATACATAACACAAGCGAGAGTTATTAAGTTAATATATAAAGCCAACACTCGGACGGCTAACTCAGTCTGAATAATAGAATTAGGGGTATCCCTAATTGCCGGTATCGTCGCGGAACTTGCTTGAGTCGGAATTCGATTTCATTTTCAATATTTAATTGACTCTCGATGGCGAAGTTTGTTTGTTATTAATATAAAATGAGTACAGTGAATCCCTTTAATTGCTTTTTTTGTTAAAATTAGGGCCTTGGCATCTCCTACAACCATTCTTGATTCTATATAAACCTCTATTCGTGGTGCCTTGAAGAGAAAAAAACAAGACAACGTCACCAACCCTCCTTTTCGAAGAATAAACAAATCCAACAATATGAAACAGTGAAATCCTAACTATAATTCGAAATATGTAAGGCGATATAACTATGGCATTGATCTTACAGGCGTCTATCATAACGACAATATAAATATTAAGTAGTAGTATATTTGACCCCGTAGCATTATCATTAGTAAAGATATCACTTATAATCGTGAAAGTCCCGTCAGCGAGATTTATATGCAATATGTCTGTCATAACTAATACGTTTCTCGAGAAGATAGCAATCACAACACAAACATTCATCAATATTCAAATTATATACGCGGTGAACAGGTATTCGTGTCGAAATTTGTATATTAATGCTTAGCCACGCTCATCTGCGTTTTTAAGTCGCACTTTCGTTACGACTCCGTAACAACGACTGAATTTACATAGAATAGGACCTTAAGGAATCAGAACACATCATAATAAGGTACTGGAAATACGAACAGGGATCCTATGTCAGTGTCTAAACGAGTACTCATACGACGTTTTCCTATTTTACGGACTAGTGAGTATCTAAACCAAGTAGGTCTCACGAACTGTTAGCCAGAGCGGTATACTTTACCTCTAATATTGTAAGAGACTCAAGCCAAGCAGTGGAGCTGTTATTGCTTGATAATTAAATAAAACACCTGATAAGTTTTCTTTATCCTTTAGTCGAAGTTAACTTCGAAACGTGGTCATACAAGATACCGGCGCCAGCTCTGTCCTGTTGAAAGTCACTTAGTCTACCATATAAATCTAGCTGGTACTCATTCATACTGGTAGCTTACCATTTTTCTAGAGTTAACTGTTAATTATTGACGTATCTGTCGCAATAACAGCAGAAATAAGCAAGCTCACTGCTTAGTTATTTGCCGGTACAGGAAGGCAGATAATAATATTTAAATAGAAGTACCATTAAAAATTGTCCTGCGAGAATAATTTATTCACGTAATGAATAAGGTACGCATATATGAAGTAACATTTAAATCTATGACATACTAACATCCAAACAATTTTTTTTCAAAATACTAAAACAAAACAAAAAATTATTATGAACATACTGTTTCATTATTAGATGAAATCGAATTAGTATTCGATGTCAGTGTACTTCATTCTCCGAACATCTACCTCATTCAGTGACTACATAAACTTAAGCAATTATATCCAACACTTGATAATAGTGGCCTGAAACTCGAAACTAGACAATAGCAACTTAGAAACCCAACTAGACAGTGTTAGATGGTGTTAAGTTATTCACCTCAATTGCTGGAACGGTGAACTTGCACGTCTATTATAATATTCACGAGATAGTTACGTACTATTATTATTACGTGATATTATTTGTATTCCGAAATTGGAAATGAAGAATGCTAAAGAAATTACTAGCACTTTGAAATGCTCCAAGTCAGACTAGCTATACCAATCGAATTTCAATCGAACGACTATCGAAAGTTTATCGACCTTTTTTCGAGAACACCCGACAAAAGGACAAGCGAGTATTGTTGAGTGGCCACCAAATACAAATATATCCCAACAAGGAAGTGGGCGACTCGCTTATTACTAGCTCTGTGTAATACAAAATCATGTAAAAACAGCGAGGCCTCTAGGAGTGTAGACTCTAGAGTAGTGGTCGGCTAAATTATTAGCCAAAGAGCGAAATATGAATATTACAACAATTAAAAAAAAGGTGAGCCAAACAGCTTGTTT
>DWPQ01001398.1:0-12376 GCA_018251795.1 Perichares adela | reverse complement strand
CCGACGCAAATATGGCTCTCAATTTGGACGGTGAACAGAAATCGTACCTGGTCCTCCGGGTGGACCAGGATTCCGACTCCGTTTTGCAGTCGCTATTTGATACAGTGCTCAAGCCGGACTCGAAACGACCGCTACAGGTGCCTCTGCGTATGCGACAGCTTCCAAAGTCGTTCTTTAACCCGCCGTCGACCGGTTCCAAATCGCCATCTGTGTCTCACTCGCGAGAAAACTCGGCCGACTCGGCGTTCGGATCGTCGTCGGCGACAGGCGCCGCCCCGGTGGCGCACTCTCGAGCGCACTCTTCGCCGGCCAGCTTGCAGCAGACGTATGCCGCCGGCCAGCAGAGCCAGCAGCCACCGCTCCACCACCAGCACTCCAAGCAGAGGTCCTACGATGTCGTTACACATATCCCTGATGACTTGGGCCCTCTCCCAAACGGGTGGGAACAGGCCCGCACGCCCGAGGGGCAGATATACTATCTCAAGTAAGTTATTTCCATCACATTTTACATAATGTAAATGATGCATTAGCGTAAGTGCAGTACGGTAAGTACCTACGGTGTTTTGGATTGCCGTTCCTAAAATACTCCACCAATGTCATTGGCCTTTCTGTGTCTTGAATGGAAACAAGAGCAAATTAACTCCTGGTAAGACCTCCGAAAGCTATTGACCTGAGTTTACATTAAATTTACCTATTTTCTAGGACGACATTATATAAGGATCTTGAAGAAATCTCAGCCTCTGAATGTCTTAAATAATTGTACAAACCATCATGTTTGGTCGTTACATTATTTTGTACGATGTCTTATTTATCAGTTTCATTGTTGTAGTACCTTTCCATATCTATGTTGACGATAATGATATTACCTATCTCATAGCTTATAGTTATTATAAGTACCTGCTGTAGTCTCGACTCGGCGTCGTCGTCTCGGAGTGAGTGTATCGCTGAGGTGGTCTCCTTTGTCTGCAAAATAACCCTAACGCATACAGAATTATAAGTCGGACATTTGATTCTTCTAGGCATTTACCTGTAATAACTTCATTGTTTTATTTATTTGTATCGCGAGAATACGTCACAGCATTACAGTTGCTCGTATGCAGCTCATAAGCAGTCATTAATACATGAAACACTTCTCCGAAAGTGATTAGCTGTTTCCTTATAACTTTGATTATTAAGACTAATTCGTTATTAATAGAATATAGTAAATTAGTCATACAAGTTAAAGGATTATGGGATATTAATCAACTCTTGATTATTTTGAACACAATTTGCAAAAGTAATTAAAGTAAAATCGTTATACCTAATAAGGTGCCGTCATGTCAATTGTAAATTGCGAAACGTCGTATAAGCAATCGTTTTACATTGCTATGGCTTCTGTGCCTCGATAGATTGTTGGGTTTCGAACTAAACAATCTATTTGGTAAAACCGGGGCTGCAGTAGCATATCGTTAATTGACATGTGAATTATTTTGTAAGTATTAGTATCATAAGCAAAATATGACCATTAATTATTGTAGCTACAGCATCATACAAGATGCTATTAATAATTTGGCTTTTCTATTTCTTCCCTTTAACTCAGAAAAATTATGTTTCTTACACCATTACATAAATATAAAGAATAAACACGAGATTAATGTGTGTTGCGTGTTTTGAGGTTGCTAGGTAAAAAAAAAATTGCAAGATTTTTTTTCAAACTTTTGTTATTTTTACTATATCAAAAACTGTACGATATAATTATTAATGAACTAAATAAAATGTTTAATTGACGGGAAACAGCGAGAAAAATTTGAGTACCGAGAATTCTCTATAGAGCCCTCGACAGTGGGCGAAGTCTACCAATACGCACCAACGTTGTGAGCTATTATCTCAAACCCTCGTATTGTGAGAGGAGTCCTAAACCTATCAGTGAGACAATAATGGGTAGTGTTTTTGTTGGCAATCGGGATTAGAGACTTTCCAACATGAATATTATCATAAATTAAACCTTTCACTCACGAAATAATTTCTTTCACAAAAGCCAAGTTTAAAGATCTACTATATTCATTAGCTGTTAAATTTAGTTTGATAGTCATATGACACTTTAATAATTTCGTAGGGTTATGACTATCCGTTTCTTCTCTATCTTAATTTTATTGCATTTCACAATCTCAATAAATATCACTTGGCTCAAAAGGTAATTTCTTGTAGAACGTATTAGATTCTCGATATATTATATGTCCGACTTATATAAGCTAGAAGGGCTCCGATCTGCTAAAATACAGCGAAACAAGTTGCTTCCACCGGTACCATTTCAAGCAGTAAGATATTTATTTTAAATACTAAATATATTCTGAGCATTCCAAGCTCGCCTTTCCGCGTGAAGCTGTAAAGGCCGTTAGGGCCAACAGCAAAATGTCTTTCAGAAACAAATGCACTAAATAATATGGTTTTAGAGGTGTTACTTGCTAAAACTTGGTATTACAAGTAATGTCGATGGTTTTTAAGAAAATTATTGGAAATACTTGCGCTACTTAAAAATATATACGTTCTTTGTCAATCTTTTTTTTTAATATTAATTAGCTGAAAGGATTACGATGTAAAAGCTAAAATTATAAGAATGGTTGTAATATATCTACTAAGTTTACGTTGAAGTCACGTTACCGTCATCCACTATCTTATCGCGATCGTACACCTTTCGTCAGTGAGTTAATGATAAAACTTGATAAACTCAGTCTAAATGATTCATGAGCGTAGCAAGAACAATACATAAAATTAAAATAAAATTAAGAAATTATGTTTGAGCTGGTATTCTCAGAAACGACTTGAATTTGTTTAAATATTCAACTTCTTCGGCTCGAAGGACCATATTTAACCATATGTATAAGGTATGATAACCATAATAAACATCACACCCTATAACTGGGCCACTGCTGCTCTTGAGTCTTCTCATTTTGTGAGAGGACTAAGTCATAGGTTACCACGCTGGCCAATTGCAAATTGATATTACCGAAGCAAATATTTAATTTGAAATGTACACAAACTAAACTTTAAAACGTTTATACGCGTTCACAATTTAAAATTTTATTAATTCTTCTCTACTTGTTTTTCCATCCTATCACTTAATATGTCCACCTAGTACATAATCACAGATTGTTCCTGAAACCTTAGAAGCTTTCAGTTGATTATTAAACGGTAAAATATTATATATCACATAAGCGATTGATGAGTAGTTTTTTGTAACTGTCCACTTTAGACAGGATTTCCTCCAAAATGACATATGGTTCCCTGGACATGTTCAAACACCTGTTTTAAGTTTATAATCTGGAAAAAGGATGACGGAGGTCATTAACTTTGTACTTTTTATATCGTTGTATATTTCTATGAAAACGATTAGTGAACTAACCATTCCTTAATTTATTATTAACCTGCAATGTAATAAGACTTGAAGCGAAACAATTATTAATCTTATTTAAAATATTAGTATTACTTTTTCGAAGTTATATATTTATTAGAAAATTATTATCGATAGCAATTCTTAACAAATTTCAACAAATCTTCGTTGTGCAGAGACGGCGTTGGTAGAGGTTTATAATAAATACAATCTCAGACTGAAATTGTCACGTTGGTTAAAACTAGTGATATGTCTAGTGTTTAACTAGCTTTGCCCGTGTGGTAATCTGTGTGTCACAAAGAATTTCCCGCGTGAATCCGAATCCCGCGGAAATTCTAAGATAAAAAGTAGCCTAAGTTACTTATTATTATTACATCACTTTACTATTATCACTCTCACTTTGCTATTATCACTTTACACATTACTTAGCTATCTTCCAGTAAAAGTCCCGTTTAAATAGGTCCAGCCGTTCCGGAGATTAGCCTAAACAAACAGACAGACAGACAAATTTTTTAAAAACTTAAATTTTTTGGTATGGGTGCATTTAGTAAAAAGCAGTTATTTCAATATTACAAACAGACATTCCAATTTTATTTAGTTGTATAGATTGAACTGAGTACAGTTAGCGCGAAATGCTTGTTAAATAATGTGCATGACTTTTTGAGAGTTTACGAAATCATTACGTGCTTTACATATACCTCTTAGACTTGAGGAAGGAGTAGTAATACGTTTAATAATGGATAATTTCGTATATACAATGAAGATCTCATGTTAGTATTGTTTTTAAAACATGGAACACATACAATTTTGTGTAATTGTTATCCATAAAAATCGAGGTCAGCTTAGTATATGCCTACTGAGTAATTACTGCGTTGTAATTAATATTATTTGTGTACATTCAGCCAGTTTCTTCATCTGCGTATCTAAAGTACGTGATGTAATACTTTCTTGTCATAAATCACTATTAAACCACCATAAATCACGGAGCCTGCTCCCTACATTAATATTTTCATAAATACAATGTTCAGATGCGGCAATGTTACAGTTTTATTATTAGGATGGATGGATGAATCGTTGATGCATCCGTGATGAATATTTTGAACGGTTTCACTGATTGAAGTTATATTCACTCGATATAATTCCACTTGATAGATGCGCATTTGTCACAGTTGCCCATCGCCAAATAATCGGCAATAGAATAGAGATCCTAGAAGTGTTGGCAGCCAGTAAATAGGTGGAAGACGCGCTGAGTCCTCTCACTTCGACACTTCTACCAAGACATTTTACGGTTGAAACATTTCTCGTGTGTCTAAGTGGAACTAAAACGAAAAAAAAATCTGTCGTTGGTTCTAGGAGGTTAGCTAACCATAAAAAGATGTCACACACGTTACATTACCATGAAAGAGTACCGTTGAGGTTAATCTGGGTGGTAAGCGTTACCTGCAACGGGAGTGACTTAGCGACCTGGCATAGTTTGTTGTTCAGCAGAGTGCACCACTAGTACTGGATGAAAGATGGATAGAGTTCTTAACTTCACCTTTATAGTTTTTCAAAATTGCAAAACAGCGCTAACCAGAACAGCTAATAACAAATCTAGAATCCGACTGAAGTGACTGACGGGTTTAATTTGTTTATCAAAAAGATAATGCATAACAATAACATGTAAATACACAACACTAAAATAATGTTGAGATTATAAATTACGATATTTTTAATAGTTTTATTGGATTTTGTGAATGAAAATATGGTTTATGGAAGTCCGATTCGAACAGATGTTGCCTTAATGCTCGTATCCTGGTGGAGCGATTGGAATAATTATATCGATAATCTGAAATGGGCGCTAGGCTGGCGCCGGCGCCGCCGCTATTATTGTAGGCAAGGTACGTCACTCGCGTACTGTTGGTAGGGTTGCCACCTTTAATCTGTACTAATATTATAAGGAGAAAAGATTTTATTGTTTGTTTGTTTGTAATGAATAGGCTCCGTAACTTCTGGACCGATTTGAAAAAAAAAAATTACCATTTGAAGCATACATTATCCGTGATGAACGTAGGCTACTTTTTACCGAGGAAAAATGCTTCATTCCTACAGGAAAACGGGTAATAGTTACAAATAATTTACATAGCAAAACAATTACAACGATAGGTGACTTGCTATGTGAGGAACAACAGGCGTTCAAATAACCGATCGTCGCTACACATAAAGGGGAGTCAGCTAGTCACTTGATATTATATTGTTTTATTTTTTATTATTTATATCGCCATCGTTGCTTTGTAACGGCGCGAAGGTCGACTGGCAGAGAATGCTTTTAGCATTAAGTTCGCCTTTGTTTCTGTGCACAAGCACAGAAACATCGTACACAAGTACGATGCATAAATAAATAAATGTTACAACAAAGGGTAGTTTATTTAAACTATTGGATTGTAAGTTGGTAATATATTAGTTTTGATACATTTAGTTGACACTAAATATGTTTTCAAGTCACTTATGTTAACTGCAAATTAATAGTGTACAATATTTCCACTTGGTTAGTGGTTTGTGTTGGTCTCCCGGGGGCAGGGGTTCTAGACAATTTTTTCAAAGTTATTTGAATGTTACAAATTGATTATTATATTATTATACATTTGCATCCGTCAAAGAAAATATCGCGAGAAAACTTGTAGGTAAGTATACCTAAGAGTTCTTCATAATGTTTAAGTCGTGTGAAGCTTGCCAAGCCAGCAAGATGGTATGTCCCGATCGCTTATCAACTGATGTGTTAATTAGTGACCCGGTGTAATTAATAATAAATTAATAAATACTATTGTAACGCAACCCTAGTAAGACTCATTACGCGAGTGTGGGCGAAAACATTGCTTCTGGTTTTTGACATACACTGAGCAGAATCTTTATTGATTAAAAATTTAAATTTGGTTCCTATTAAAGTTCCGGAATATTAGGCTTAATACTATGATAACCATTACTCGTCATAACCTTCATTGGCCCAGTCGTAGACGCAAGGTTTAAGGTATAGTCCAGCACGCTAAATCAGTTTAGACAACCTTTATAAAAGAGTGCCTTCAAAATTAAATTAATAAAAATAAGATCATTTGAAGACGAAAGAAGACAGAAAGATAAATCGTAGTACCCTACATCGCTTTAGTTTAAGTTCGTTTTAACTTTAATATCTCAAAACATGATAGCAACGTTATTTACGAGAATTTAATCAATAGTTGGAAATATTATTACTTAAGTAGATAGCAAACAAAACAATTGTGTGGAATAAAGGAGCATTGCTATCACTTAGATATACCCCCTCCCCGCTACCTACGCTATATACCTAACTATAATCCTATATAGTAAATTATTTAACTGTTGCATTCTTACAAAAAAAATCTTTTCCATTTTCCATACTCCAGACTCAACTCACGTCTTGCTCCTTTATGCATTATATTTATTAATTCTATTGCATTATTTCTTCCCTATCTATATGCATATTGGGATTTTGTTTTAAATGGCCCAAAAAAACCGATTTGTGGTATTGGAAACGGCAAAACATATCTTAACGTAACTTGTCGCACTATTATAAAATCAAGCTTAGTTATTGCAGTATTTTTTGCTTTCTCTTTTGTCTTTTGTGTAAACGTCTCATTTTAAATATTCGAAAAACACGTGTCTTTATGTGTCGACTGATTGAGGTCGAGTTAACGTTCAAGAAGGCGGTGTTAAAATGTTTACATTTTCCAATATATTGAAGGTTTTCCAAAAAAAATACGCATGTGTGTGACATCTCATACAAATATATTCGGAGTTAAACTTAACAATCAGACAATTTATTCCAAACCATGAACGAAAAGATTCGAGAATTATTGTTTCCCAATATTTGCTGTTTGTCAATGAAAGCATTTCTTTGAAATGAAAAAAAAAAGGTTAACCTTAAGGCAACTTCAATCGTGAAAGGTTTTTTAAATTTTGATGGATAATTTGCATGTAAAATGCCCATTACCTTGAATGAACACCTTTGGAGTTAAAATGTCCAATACCGAACCCAATCTTCAACATGAGGGATCTGGCCTGATGGTATTATCAGAGGTTCAGGAGGGTGCACCACTAGCGGGTAAGGTTGGCTTGGATTCAACGAAAGACGAAGCCTTTTACGTTCCAAAACACTTTTCTCAGGATACGGTTGTCAAGATAAGCTTAGCATTAAACACTCAAGTACTTTCTATGATTACGAATTACATGCTTCATTATTAGTTTTGCCATCTAATTGTAATCACGCGTGATATAAAATAAGGTAAATGATACCTTAAACTTTGTACCTCAGAATTATACACAATTCAATTACACACGGCTTTGTGAAGAATTTGTAGTGTCGAGCGTTGATGATGGATGATCGTTAGTAAACTAAAGATTACATTTATGAATTATGTAACAGATGACATGATTTATGAAGATTAGCTCGTAGGTAGTAGTGGTGATACCTGCGTGTAAGCGACGCCGACGTCGCGACGCGCCGCCCGCCTAGCCTAGTGGACGGCAGCCAATGCGACATCAAAGCTTTTGCCACCTCGTAAATAAACAACACGACCTAACTCATTTAAACGATACGTTTGGAAATAATCTTTTTGTCTTATTTACCTGAAATTCATTATTTATTAGTCAACATGTTATAATAAATTAACATTTTATTTCCTGTTTATGCAGTAATAATGTAGATTAATATTTTCTTCTACTCGCCTATTTACAATAATCATATAGGTACCAGAAAGATATAGGTGTTAAAAGAATACAAACGAAGTTAGTACAGGCTAAGTCACCAGACCTATTTATACAAAGGGAATCTGAAATTTTAAACAACAATTAGAGTTCTATTCTAACGCAATAGTCCAATGTTAGTTACAAAAATATGTCTTGTATATGGTGATCTTCACATAACTTGATTCGACAATACACGCCAGGGTTTCCAACGCGGAAGACCCCGTAGATGTGCACTGAAACACATCATAAGCTCCCTGAAAATATTGATATTTCGAATATCAAAGGTATTAATTTAGACAGTCGGCGGCTTGGCTCTGCTCACCGGGCTGCTCGCTCCGCACCGCGATGGGCCATTGCAACCGGGTCGTCTCTTCCGCGTCGGCAAATAGACTTGCACATCGTTTCTTAATTGCGAGCTGGACCAATGTTTTATAAGCTCCATAACGGCCAGCGTGCGCCTCTGCGAAATGTATGCTTTAATTATTATTGGAATGGAGAGTAATTCTCTGTGGTTTTGTTCGGCTAGACTTGGCGATGTTCCGAAATGGGTAGCGATGCAAATTGCCTTGGCGGACGCCCAATCCGGCGCTATCGGCCCGCTAGCTTCGACGCGTAACACCTTAATGTTGACTCTTGACCTGACCATAAACTTATCGCACAAATCATTGAATAAATATTCTTATAAACATACTGCGATATTATTACTCCATTGGAATATAAATTGTTTGTTGACTACTACTTATACGCGACTACGTAGTTTTTTTATCTCGTATGTGATCACTAATCCCTTATTTGAACTACCAATTATCTTCCGTCCATTAGTAACCAAGTAACGGGCCAAGAAATGCTATGCAACTTTTCTACGAAGCAATATTTTTTATTATCTCTGGTTCTTTTCATTTCGATCTTACTTTGAAAAAATATCTTTGCCCAAAGTTCGTTGTTCACACAATGAGTAAGTGATTGGACACCGGACAATATTTCCTTTTAAGTGTCGTCCTTTGAATCCATAATAAGTGAAACTTGTCGTGCTGAATACAAAAGAACGAGCTTTGTACGAAAAAAGATAGTTGAGTTCATTCAACTCCACTTGTTTAGACAGTTATTAGAGTGATATTTTATCAGGCGCCAAGTATGTACCTGTCTTCATTTACCTTTCTGTACGTGATGGCTTATACTCATAAGCTTACTGCGTAAAGATATTAACGGTCCTGTAACAGGACTATGAGTATATCTGTCAGAATATCACAAGATCTTATTTACTATTACTGTTATTAAGTAACGAAACAAAAGGAAAAAGTATTTGGTATTAAGTTTATAAGTACCTATTTACTATAGATATCTAGCTCGTTTATCAAACATTGTAAGTACCATCAATCTCTCGAAGAAGTCCGTACCGCTACTAGCTAAAATAGTATTTCAAATAGTTTTAATATTGATCGCCATCGACAAAATGATTTTGATGGCATCTAAGGCGGAATTATCCTCATACATTCATACATAACTTTTATTATCTTGAGGTTTGTAAAGGTAAATTCGGTATGAAATTAATGTTAATATAAAATCAATAAATAAATATTTTATACAAACAAAATCGTGGTTTTCCTGACCTAACATGAATAATAGTTACGTATCTGTTACCGCTACGAGTTTAATTATAATTTGTTAGTTTTTGTTACCAATTGTTCAGATGCAGGTTTGATAAAATAATTGTGGAAGTTACAAATGATAAATTACAATTATAACAGTTTAGACATTTTATATCGAAAATATGTAATATAACATATTGTAACAAATTATGCGGTTGAATTGTTTGAACGTCTGTCTTTTCTGAACGTTGCCCCGGGTTCGAATCCTGCAACTCCATAATTTCAAAGTTACGTGCGCCTTTGAATATCTAACAGTTCTTAAAAAGTTCTCGCTGTGAAGACTATCAATTGGGACTTGGCAAGCATGGTGGACTATGGCATCCTTTAAATAATCAGTGTCGGTGGAACAAATATAGGTTGTCATTAAATCTAAAATCCAATTATCCACTACTTTTCTGACCTTCACCTAACACCTTTAACTATGTAATTGAATTTGCATTGAGATATTACGATAAGTTAAAGATTCAAGTTTCACAGGAATTTTGGGCGGGTTATTTTAATGTCATCCCGTAGTTATTTTGGTATTTAGACGAGCTCAGTTTGGAAAACGATGAAATCGAATTCCATCGCGAGCCGAGTTGCTAAGCCTAAATGTTATACCAGAGCATGACTTTTTAGTCGTAGTTAAAACAATAATGCCATTAATCACGTCAAACACAACGCAAGTATAAGCCGATATTGCTTTTCTTACGTATAAAGATGCTTGGAGCTTGCTTTCTTACTTATAAATCAACTGAACACCAATCCCATTAGGTACCCAATCGTAAGCGACATGGAAATTATTTAGCAGGTACCTAATTAGCTTAAACTTCACGACTGCTTCCAAGAAGTGCACAGGAGTAGTCACATGCATACGTGTACTTATCGGAGCGTTCACGACGATAACGTTTAAAATACAGCTCGCTATCGTCTTCTAAGAATATGGTCGTCCTTTTGTTGTTGAACGCGACAGGTAGCTTTTGGGTAACGGAACTCTGAATACAAATTTTGCGTTAGGACAAGGTAACCTGCATAACCAAAACTCACTTGCGTTTGAGGTCGTTACTCTATTAAAACGCAAAGTGACTTACGTAATTGAGACGGTTCTTGTCTGAGTTCTGTTGATTTTGGAAACACGCAACAGTAAATAGAAATTGTATTTTGTATCAATTAAACGTTCTAATAATTGTTCTAATTATGAATTTAAAAAAATACTAATCATTCTGTCATCCACAATTTCTAATGGTCAAGTTTTAAACTAGGAAAATAGTTTTTTTTATAATCAAAAAATGTTGTCAACAAAAATTTTCGTCCAGTTACTATCATTTTAAGTAAATTTGAAATATCCACTTGTAGTGTTACTATTTTAAGTAATGAGTTTTAATAAGTGGAAGAACAATTTAAAATGTATTTATGAGTGCGTAAATAATAGGCCCTACAAATATTTTGAGTCAAAAATAAATATTTATGAGTCCAAACGTGTCGTTTATATCCTTTTGTGTGTACGATAGCGTTAAGTGTTATGTTAAGAGTACTTTCAATTCACCGCAGAATGGCTCGTAATGGCTCTAATATAGGAAACAATTTTCTTCGTAGTGTAAATAGAAGCAAGTTACTCAGTTTCCACGCTCTGATTACTGGATGTTGGCTCTAGACATCGTCTTTATCGGAATCGATCAGAAACTTAGTTTGGTGGGAGTATTTTGCAATACGTGAAACTTGTACGCGTCCTAATATTAATCATATTACTTCCTTCGATTTAAACTATAAACAATAATTGTTTGTGCTATTTGAACTTAATTCATATTCACACAAACCCATGTAGAGATCATGGTGCTATAAAAAGTTCCTAAAGCCTATCTACAAACAGCAGTAAAGTTATTTTGGGTTTATAAATGGAGATACATAATTTATAATCAAATATATTGCAGAACAAAGTGCGTCAGGTCAGCTAGTATAAATATATTTAATTATTAATTTATTAGTGTATTCAAGATCGTTGTAATACTATGAATATTAAGTATTTTATCCAGATCAATTCCAACACAAGTGTTTGCTCACAAGCCAAAAGGGAAAACAAAGCGATTGTTTACGCATCTTGAATTTAGAATTTTTGGAATACTTGCACCGATGGTAGGAGTGCATCTAATTTGATTCTTTGTCTATTGAACCAACATACTGTTAATACGCATCGTGGCAGCACGGCGGCGTCTTCAAGGGTAGATCTTTGTTCGAGCCATGCATTATCAAGTTTTGTGGACACAGATGGTCTTCATCGGCCTATGTCATCGGTATTAATGTGCTCTAATAATACGTGTCTTCGTCGACAAAGCTGTCGTTGCGATAAAGAGAGACAGAGTATTCAGTCAGACCACACCGGTCGAATTACCATTATATGTACCTAACTATCGGAGAATTCGACTTCCCACCGAGTGCACTCGTTTGTTTTGATACATAACGGCGCAGTCATTTATTTGCTGTGTCATAATTATTGCACGACAAAAATATACAGCTACTTAAAACTTGTAGGGTATAGATAACAATATGGAATAGATAACAATGAGGAAACTACCCGACTGTCATACAGTTTTAACTAGTACGGAGGGTAGGGTCAATCGATGATTGCACCGATATCGTC
>DWPQ01001397.1:0-12379 GCA_018251795.1 Perichares adela | reverse complement strand
TGCAGTACGGATAGCGCATTCGTGGGCATGTCGAACAGGACGCGACGCCACAGCGCCCTGCTTGTCGCCGCACCGGAACCATCGCTACTACAAACGTAGCTGTCTTTTACGAACCACATTGGAAATATTATATTAAAACTAGCTCACCCCACAAACGTCGTTTTGTCATATAAATTATTGTATCAAAAATTAGGGATTAGTAGTAGAACGGTGATAATTAAAGATTGTATCTAGTTTTAATGCCA
This sequence comes from Perichares adela, assembly GCA_018251795.1. NCBI lineage: Eukaryota > Metazoa > Arthropoda > Insecta > Lepidoptera > Hesperiidae > Perichares > Perichares adela. The sequence goes on along the minus strand of DWPQ01001397.1, from coordinate 12,134 downwards.
CATAAAAAAAAAAAACAAAAAAAGAAGTTTGGGATGGACCACCCTTATCAATTAGGGGTATGAAAAATAGTTTACAACCTATTCTCAGACATGCCGAATATATCTATAAAATTTCATAATGATCGGTCTACCCGTTTCGGAGGAGTATGGCAACTAACATTGTCATGAGAATTTTGTACCTATATAGAAAAAGATAGGCATATTTTAACACGCAATTACTGGATTCATTTGCAACTATGTAAGGGTATCTACAACTTTAATTCGACCCACTCCTTATAGACCGATTTGTCTGAAAAGTACTCGTGTCCAGATCCGAATACCCAACGACATGAGTGTTGTTTAGTTTGTTTTAACTATTTATATATTTTTTAACTCTTCAGTGATCCACTACAAGGCTGGGATCTCTTCTTGTAATTGAAAAGTCCTGCCTCAATTTACAACGCTATTAAAGTGCCGATCAGTTAGATCCATCTTAAATGTCTAAATTTCTCAAGCTCTCCAACATTAGGATATTTTATGCTTAAAGATCTAATAATAACATTGGACCGACGCCGCGACAGGTTAATATGATCTTGGAAACTATAAAGACTTCGGCCACGAAATGAATCAGTAACCTAAACCTAATCCTGACGAGTTTTTGGATATAACGTGCTCTACCTGGGTTACAAACGGACGAGCTTATTACACCGCAACCCCCTATCAGAAGTGCGGCTATGTACCACCTAGTATAGTCTCGTATCATTGACTACCCGTATCATTATTTAGACGACGCTGTGATCCAGTTTACCGTCCGCCAGGCGAAGTGTTCCAAGTTCGACGCTTAGCCAGGCAGACAATAGTGCGACAAGATTGTTCTTAGGTACTAGTGTCATAAAATTGTGTGTGTCCATGTCACTCGCGATGCAGGACCTCGCAATCTACGGTTATTGAGGGAGATACGAGTACCTCGTAGCATACGAAACTACAAAATGCTAAATCACCTTAACTGCGGAATTAAATATGAGGATGCCTTCTCTGCTGAATCTTTCACAGGTTCTACCAGTTACTATGAGTTTATACAAGATATACTTAGTTCAAAATGCTAAATCACCTTAAGTGCGGAAATAAATATGAGGGTGCCTTCTCTGCTGAATCTTATACAGGTTGTAGTACTTACAATGAGTTTATACAGGGTACACTTAGTTCTACCAAGGAACACGACATATGTACCGCATTCCAACAATCGGTCGGTTCATTAACTTTTATTAGCTGCTCGGACACGGCGCGGCGTGGATTGACAGAGTGCGGCGCGTGCGCATTGACTTTATCGATATGGGAAATATAAATATCAAAAGATATTTATCATTTTTTTTTTATTTTTAAGTGATGTTATGTTTTATTACGATATGCAGAAACTGTCTCAGGTCAATCTCGCTGTGGTAAATGTCTATAATCGTTTCTTGCATACTTTTATACCCTAAATTATATTATTTACAAAAAATATTAATATTACAATAAAAAAATAAATAAACATTGTTTGATATTAAAAATAAGTATGATTAACTAAAAGATTTTTCCGTAAATATTTAAAAAATAACTTTTTGAATAAAAGGGTGTTTCCGTAAGTATTTTGTAGAAATATCTTTAAAGGTGCATTTTCGTTCTAAATCCATCTATGCATACCTCGATGCATGCCTCGATTGAGGCAGACATTTATGTGGCATACAATACAATACAAAAACTCTGTACTCTGTACACCAAAAATAAATAAATAATGGTTTAGTTTACAAGTGTTTATTCTTGCTATGTTTCTTTTCGGGAGACGAAAACTCAAACCACTAGGCTATCACTGCTTAGACTTTATAATAATTTCCAATAACGTCCGTCATCCATCATCCGGCGTCACGTCATCCGTCATCCGATCGTGCCGGATACAACAACGCGCACGAGCCTATAGCACGCACTAGTCGCGTCACATCGCACCGCGGCTGCGTTACGGCCGGCGCATAACATTTTACGAGAGCTCTGATAGCCGAATCACATTCTAGCCATCTTTGTTGGTCTTTATGACACTCTTATTTAATACTATTGCCTGTCGATTGCTCTTTGTTAGCTTTTATTTGCGTGGCCTGAGTGACTATCGGGTTTTTGTGCTATGATAGTGTTATGTTGATTTAAAATGTAGTTTAATATTACGTCGTGTTGTAAAGATCAATAAGGTGCTTGGAACATAATATATTATATTATATTAGGTTTCTAGACTGAGCAATATTGTTTTAATTTGTTTTATAATAATATATTATATACTATAACTAGTGGCCTTTTAGCTATGTTGTCATAGTCCACACGCTGGTCAAAATCGGGTTAGCAGACTTCAGACACCTTGTAGCACATTATGAAGAACTCATCGGTATGCAGGTCGTCACGATATTTTCTTTCACTGAAGCAAGTGACAATTATTTCTAATACGTTCCATGATTTACAAAATTATAAGGTGCGCACCATATAACTCGGTAAACGAAGTATAGGACGCCCTCCAACACAATGGACTGATGACCTGAAGAAGACGGCGGGTATCCGCTGGTTTCTGAAGGCTCAGGACCCGACAGAGTGGCGTAAGTTAGGGGAGGCCTATGTCCAGCAGTGGACCCTAAAGCGCTGATGGGTGGATGGACCAGATTCGATCGCACGACCTCCCGTTCGGAAGTAAAACGTTCAAACCACGCTATCATTGCTATTTATTTCACTTAACACTGCGTACACGTATTTAAAATAGATAGTATTATTAAAGTGAATTTCATTGTTCCCTTTTGACATTTGTATACAATATCTCCGTAACGTTTATCGATATTGGTTTTGAAATAACTATACCAGGAAGCAGTCTGAAGCCCGTCGCCGCCTACGGCTCCACAGTTTATTACCCATTAGCTTTCAGTGAAGTCGCAACTTATAACTGCGCTATGGGTAGTTGACGGTAATCAAAACTAAATGAGTCGCTTTTGTGAACACTATCGTATATTAGAGGTATGCGGATAGGTACTGAATATTAAATTAGTCGTTTTAAATCAACAACATCACAATCTATAAGTATTTCGTTACATAACTCAGTATTCATCCATTGATATAAATGTTATCACAGATCTCGAAACTGTTATTTTACCCCAATTAAGTTTTACAGTAATTGTAATATTTTATGTTATGTCATGTTATGTTTCCAACTTTTCCGTTTGTATTAATTATTTTAAAAATACCTACATGCTAAATTTTAGAATAATAGTTTAACAACCTTATTTTAACATTAATCTACTCGAAGTTTGTGGACCGAACAGTTACAGAACTTTCGTTTAATTAAAGTCCGCCGCATTTATTCCCCGGTATTTGTCGTAGCAGACTTCGAAATCAAATTCCCAGACTTTTTAAAATCGGTGAGTATTTTAAAAACGGAAAAAGAATTTTGGCAGTTCCCCAATTCCTTACACCGCTTTTTAATTCTCGGCGTTGCAAACGGTCTTTGAAGCCACAAAGGCTCTGCGAACTTGCATTTCATTAAGCTCAGAACTCAAGGTTCGTCCGGTTGGGAGTACTTAAAACCCGTGAGCATTTCGAAAGAACTGACCGGGCAAGTAAACAAACTCGGCACTTACGAGTTCTTATGATAATATAATTATTTGAATGAATTTATGTTTTAGATGCTTTGTTCAGAGAAGTTTCTTTTGCCCATTACTTTTCCCACCATCCATAAACTACTTATGCAATGATGTTTATAGAAGTCGTGGGAGTACTTAGTGGGTATCTTTTGTTACTAAGATTGCGTAGAGGGTTAACACTCTACATTTGCGACTTGCATAAATGTAATTGTTTCGTTTTTAAATTTTTTATGTACATAAAACAACTTTCTAAAATTACCATCAATCTACCACAAAAGTGGCCACCCTTTCAAACCCTATGAGGTAGAGTTTGATCGGGCTACTTAACCAAAATAAATGTTTAAAACTAACAGATGATCTAAACATTTTGGAAAGCTTCAGTAATCATTAATTGGTAATGTAAATAATATTTTCCTCACAATTCACAAGTGCGTTATTCTCGGAAAAGTCAAGATACGATACCGCTATGCATAAATCTAACAAGCATCCCATGCGACGTATCTGCCCCGGCTCTATAAAACCCCGGGCACTGACCTGAAAACCATAAGGACATGTTACTGAATGCAATCAATTTTCTTTCAGTGGGCTCGAGTCTGTCAGAGGGCTTGTTGACGTCAGTTACCTCAGTCTAATCCCACCTGGATACCGCCGCTATCGACGGATACTCGTATTACGGAACGCGTTCGTGTGACAAATTGTTTGTGTCGTGGCCTGTGACGCAATAAACTCAATATCGGTGACGATCGGATTAACACTCCAGTTGATTGAGGTCACCTATTTAAATCTTGTTCGGTTCTGAACTACAGACAGTTAGGGATAATAAGATTACTTTGTACGGAAAATAGCGGTACTAAATGGATTCTGAATAGACGAAGTGAAGCAACTCGTTGGGCTGTGCTCACGAACTTAATTGTTTTTATATCGATAGCCGACAGACGAACAGACAAGTGATCACCTTCACTTGTCAATTCACTTCAATTGTTGCACAAATTAACACTGTATGTCAGTCTATTCTGTCTGGGACGTGATCACGACTAAGTCGTTGAATCAATTTTGATGAGATTTCATATAGAGATACTTGAAGGTCTTGGGATGAAAGTAGGCTAATTTTTGCCACTTTAGTTCGTCAGGAATTTCATTGTTTCAAGGTCAGCGAAAATGGACTTCCTGAACGCTAACATGGCGTACGTTGGCTCAACCATCAAATTCAAATTCAAAATCATTTATTCATGGTAGGTATCACTGATACACTTCTGCGCGTAATTTTTTTGCTTCTACCACAGTTTCTGAAAGGTGCTTTATCATGGATGAGACGAAACGGCGAAAGAAACTCATCAATACATATTTTATTCAATACAAGTGATATACAGTAAGTCATATTACCTACTTATGATATACATAAAAACAACGTTCTACAAAAACATTGTCTTAATCCAGTCATTGTGATTCCGGGCAGTAAGAGTATGCTCTGTTGCTGGTGAACACTAGCATATAAAACAAAAAAAATTTCACACCCTCGATATAGAAGTCTTACTTCAATAAACTTGGCGAGTTATAACTATTATATATCTCTAACCAAAAGCCAGATATATTCTAGACTAAGTAACAGCATTTCTCATGTATTATTATTTTTTCCTTTTTCCTGAAGTCCAAGACGTGTGACGGGGCTTTTGTCCGCCCGTAATACAATATGACGTCAGAGGGCGGAAATGTTATTCGATACACTGACACTAGCCGTATCTTCAATTTAATTTTAGTGATTCTATATGACCAACAATATAACATATACCACAGGTACTATTATTGGCATCAACTGAATTCACAAAACCTCATTTCTTTGGTTATAAAATGCACCTGCCAGAAACCCAAAACATAAATTGGTAGTGACATAAAACTATTTGAGTGATTAGGTTGAAAATATACAGTAATTGCCTGACAAAAATTAATATCAGTGTTTCTTGTATTGGTAAGTATTGTTATGTTACGCAGAGTTAAACGAAGGCATTTAGTTGGTAAAACATGATTTCATGTTTCATTATCTTAAAAAATATAAACGACCAACATTAGTCAAGAACAAATATTTAAATACTATTCATATAAAATCAACAACCTAAATAAATAATTATGTGATAAAGAATTATCTTGGGATCAATGTCGTCGTTTTAAAGATAGTCGTGATGATTAGAATAGGATTCGAACTTGATATTTTTTGATACCGATTGTCATGGTAACGAGAATTCATTTTTAAACTTTAAGATATCCACGAACTTCTCGTCGACACAAATGTCCTGTTTTCTGTTACTCTACATAATGTGAGCTTTAAAACTTTGCGTCCTCTATCTTCTTACAAGACTTAAGTTTCAGCAGCCTCCATGGTTCCAAGTACTTTGGCGCCGCTCGAACAACTTTGCTTAAAACCTTCTTAAAAGCTATTTAGCATAATTATTGTGTGCTCACCATCCCAATTTCTCCCGTTTACAAGTAATTCGAGGATTTGTGTGGAACAAGCTCTATGCGAATTCAACTCGGTTAATAGTATGTAAATTCAAACGTATTTATACCTTCAATGTTCTAATTGAATCCTCTAGAGTGTAACAGCATTATCATACAAGGTTAAATACTACTTAATTTATTATGTTGATACAAAATACATTTTGCATACCTAGTAAGCTTCCACTTTAAATTCAGAATCAACCAAGTCTTATACCAACAGCCTACAAGCGAGAAAACTTGGCAGTAGATGTATATGGTGACTAATACCCACTGCTAGCCATTTACCACCTAAGAAATAAGTGGGAAAGGCATTTATTAGTGACTCTTCGACACTCCAACCGAAATACGTAAAAATGTCACGTTTGTGTCTAAAAGCGTCAAATATTTTCACGCGTTTCTTCCGGTATCGACGTTGTTGTTGATATTTTTGGTGATATGAACATTCTCTGTGAAGATATATACAGGAATTAATGTTACGATAAAATAATGAATTATTGTATCATATTTGGCAAAGAGGGATTATGATTTTTTGAGATGAAATACCAGACACGAAGGGTACTTAGCCTCGTCGCGTTCTAATTATTGCGTCCTAATCCCGATTTTTCGTTTTTATTTCTTTCAGGCCCCTTACCCTTTGAAGAGGCCCTCGGTTCTAATTGCTTTGCCTAAAAAATAAAACGAAACCTCCTGTTCTCCGTGTTGCTGCCCTTGTGTTAGCGGACGGCATCGCAATAGCGGTTGTTACCCGCTCCGCTAGTATCGATATGATATGATAAATCATAAAAATACTTGTGATAAGGTTAATTTGAAGTAATAACTTTTTATGGGAAAGTAAATCAATTTGTCACGTAACGCTCTGTCTGTAACAAACTGTCTGGTTTCCCTTTCTCTCACGTATACGGCAGATCCTTACTGATACTTATAGGAATCACAACGTACAGTTGTTAGCGTGATTCAGGATTATATACAGCGCCATATCTTGACGAGTGGGGTTAAAAAAATCTATATTAAATGCCTCAACTTAGATTATTTAAGTTATCACTTCTGCCGGAATGTCCCGAGACACACAAATGTTTATAATTTATTTATGTAATCTTTACTGGAACTCCTTAACTTATTGATTACAATAGGAGATCTTAATCCCTTTTGGCATTCTCTACGAGTTGACCTTGATACAAAAATGCGTGGTTGACGTCACAATAAAATTAATTATGAAACTTAAATCTAGGTTCTTGTTCACCCGGTCATATTCCGAACTCTTATAATGATAGGTTTTTTGCTGATTAACTTCATATTTCAGAATATCACTCTTTTACAGTCAACTATTATTTGTTTATGTCCAATTAAATAATTAATTAATTAATTGGACATTAACATTAATTAATTAATGTTAATGTCCAATTTTGTTGTTGGCCCAGCCTTAACAACTGCATGCGGACGGAGAGGTAAACTTGGAATGCTCAGCCATAGAAGAAGACCTTAAATTAGCGAAGAGGTGGTGAAACCTCTTCGAAAACAGGTGCTGCGAGCATCCTAAGCGCAGTGGAAAAGTATCATGATCTTGATATGAGAGCCTACGGGTGGCAGTGACCACTAACAATCGGGTGTCCGGGATCATTGGTCGGCAGTTCACATAAACTAATCTCTCATACATCGTGTAAAATCTGAACATATTCTAGTAATCCGACAAGGATTATTTTCAGTAGCGTAGCGCGGGTTTTCAGCAAGCAATAAACTTAATGTGTTGAATCATGAATGTCAAGGCAAAGATATTGGATTTGGAAGCGCATTTGTAAAATGATGTTTTCCAGTTATTAGGAGTTGGCGCGGCGCCAGTTTATCAGTATGGTAGTGTCGCTTGTGTCTTTCCAGCAGTCTGTCGCTATATACTGAGTCGTCTAGTGACATGTTAGTATTGGAAATGTAAAATCATTTTGACACGTACCGTGGTTGGTATGGATAATAATAATTGTCTGAAATCGTTGTCGAAATTATCTAGAACGATCTAGTCACGAAAATGTAATATTCAATTGTACAATATGAATATGACATACAATAATTATAATCAGAACATTTTTTACATCATTACATTGAAATATATATTTTTATAGCACAGTGTGAAAAAAACCCGTATTTTACGCACGGTCGCGACCGTGCTCTGGTGTTTATCACACAGTGCTATAAAATAATATACGATACTTGTGACCTACGTAGTCTATCATTGCACTACGTTTAGCACTAGCTAACTACACTCCGTACTATGATAGACCACTTAGGTCGCTCGTATCGTAATGTATTATTTTATGTCACGCAGACCACCCAATGATAAGTGGTCACAGCCTCTTGTCCGTGACATCAACTTATCACCAACACGTTTCCAGTCATAATGTAAGCAAAAGATCAACTTTTTACGGCCTCCGACACTGCAAACGATCCATTTCACTGATGATTCTAAACAGTAAGTCTAAGTCTGATCCATAAAGCGTACTTTGCCTTATCTCAAACTTAAGTTTTTAAGACAGTTTTCGTACTTATAAACATTACTTAGACTCAGCCTAAGCTTAACTTGAGTGTATCTTGAATGCACAATTTTGGTCTTATGAAAATGTTTCGCTAATAATCGCATAACAATACTTGTCCAAACTGCAACTCGACGCAAAATCTGAGATAGTCTTATGTGCGGTTTATTGATTTCACCCTAAGGAAAGGAATATATTTATATGTATGTTAACTTTATTTTAAAATGGTAATTATACCAAATCACAGTGCTTAAACCAATCTTTGAAAAAGCCCACAATTGCATACTCCTGAATATATAACAATTTATAACACATGCAGTAATATAAGGAAGTGATCATATTGTAAAATCAATGTATGTCTATACAGACTTATAAAGCTTTTAGAACAATCGAATTCTAAAACATGTTACATCTTCACCTTACAACTAGAATGTATAAAAATCTACACCGAGGGAGTCTAGTGGTCACTTCGAATCACACCAAGTAAGAAGGCACACGTCATACAATTACATTTACACACTTAGTTACAAGTTACAAGGAAATATCGTAAAAAAAAGTGTTACTAATTTTTATAATTGTACTTAACCTATATAATTAACTTTGACAAAACATTTTGGTACTTTAAAAATTAATAATAACATCTGCAAGTACCAAGTAATTTTCATTCTTAACCTAAATTCGTATATCTAAAGTCCCGATTCGGTTCCGAATTATACTCACATAATAACTATCGTATTCAAATGCATATCAATTGTAAATACTGTAAGTAGAACGAACAAAAATACATTCTTTATTAATTAAAATGAAATCGTACACAAGCACATTTCGTGGAAGTCTTAAAAATAATCCCTTCAAAATATTAAAATAATAAAAAAAAATCTGACAAAAAGTTATCCGTATACATTAAATACTAGAGCCTCATACATTTTTGTATAAAACAGAACAATAGAAATTTCCGACATAAAACATATTCATCGAGTATGAATTTTTCACAAGGCAAATATTACGACCATTTGTGTATAGAAAACAAAATATATAAAAATAATATCCACCATTCAAAACGCTACCCAGCGAGCAGAGAAACTTTCAGCTGAAGTTGAAGTGAAATTTTCAGAATATAATCTATTGAATGTACATTTGCCTTATGAACAACTCACAGCATTACTCCTCACCCACCGCTATAACTTCCTGAGCGGCACCGCGTACGGCGAGTTCCAGTCCCTCTCGAACAGCTCCTGCAGCTCCCGGCGGATGTCCCGCGTGACGTTGTGCGCGCCCTCGCTCCGGTACACGAAGGCGACGCCCGCCGTGTCCACGAAGTAGTCCCCGAACCAGTTGGAGGTGCCGATGTACGCGGTGTGGTCCGTCACCATGTACTTGTTGTGGTTGACGCGCGCGTACGGTATCTTGCTCTGGTCCGGCGTCGACGGTACTATGAACCGCCGCTGTATGTGACATTAAGTGCATAGTAGAATAGAGCAGTGATAGCCTAGTGGATTGAACGTTGGTCTCCCGAATAGCCCATAATTGTCCCACTGCTGGGCTCGGGTCTACTCTCACACAGAGAGAGTCTAGGCCATAGTCCATCACGCTGGCCAAGTGCGGGTTGGCAGACTTCCACACACCTTTGAGAACATTATGGAGAACTCTCAGGTGTGCAGGTTTCCTCACGATGTTTTCCGTCACCGTAAAGCAAGTGATAATTAATTTCTAATACGCACATAATTTAGAAAATTATTGGTGCGCGCCGAGGATCGAACGCACGTTCACGATCGAATCCACGTTTATTCATATACTTAACAATAAATAAATACTGAAAACAATTATTGTAATCTATAATTCACAAAAATAGAAAAAAAAAATACCGGTTATCTGGATTATCTGGATATAATCGGCATATATAGTGATAAGGTCGCCTTTTTTACCCGATTAATGAACAGTACATAATTCATTCACAAATATTACTTTTAACTGTAAATTTAGAATAAATAAAAAAAATTCTTCAATTCACAAAAGATGTACGATAAAGTGTATTGAACAAAAATAAATTATACCAAAACTATAAATAGAATTCAAAATCATTTGTTGGTACAGCAAATAGTTTTTTCCTTTTCCCCTTATCAGTGCCGTGGAGGAAACTGGTTTCTGTTTATCGGGAACAGCGAAGCGTCATTTTGATAGTGTGTTGCGTATGTTTTTGTGGCCTTATCATTTTAAATTTACGAGACCGTTCATTGCGTGAATTCCTTACGTAGTAGTTTTTTTTAGACCTTAGTGATTGCTGATGAAAACGCAAAAGGCTTATTGGTAACTGATCAACGCCGCCCATAAACGTGGTGTGTTGATGTAATAAGGAGTAACTTCGGCTATTTTTTATCTTCGAAATCCCGTGGGATTCGGATTTACGCGGGCAAAACTTTGTGACACACTGATTTTGACGTTGGCAGAACCGCGGGCTCAGCTAGTCTAAATATGAACATAGAGGTGAGATACTATAAATTTCCTTAAACTATAAAATTTCCCAAGCATTAGGTTTATCCCCTCTTAACAGCTTCTTTCGACAAACGCCTCGTCTAAGGATTTCCACTTGTTTCTGTCCTTCGCTGTAACTTGCGTAACCATTCCAACTACTTGCTTCAAATCGTCTTTCCCACTAAGACAGGCCACCAAAAGAAAAAAAACGTCCTCATACTCTCTGCACTCAATATACTATTGAGAAATAAAATAAAACAATATTATGCTTTTCTAACGACACATGTCAGATCTCATACAAAACTATAAATAGAAACATGATAATTAGAAACACTGCGACGACAGCAGATGGTCACAGAAAATAGTTTGCAAATAGATTTCACTTTTAACAAATTCCCATTTGTTTGCAAATTTAAATCATATTTGTCACGTAAATGATAACATTCGGTACACAATCCTTTTAATCTCTTCCAGGTTTATCATCTGTTCCCGTCTGTTCGTTTGCCGGCTATTGGTATAATTATAAAAAAATTGGAGGCATTCCTGAGGATTATACAAAGTTTCACCCAAATATTGTTCACCCAAAAAGTGCTTACCGCCCCTAAAGTAGTGTTCACTTCAAAACAAGAGTTCTAATCTAAATAATCTATACAACTAAATAAAATTGGAGTTTCTGTTTGTAATATTTAAATAACAGCTTTTTACTAAATGCGTATGTATGTATACACGTACATACCTATACCAAAATAATTTTTTTTATAATTTTTGTGTTTCTGTACGGCTGGACCGATTTTGACGAAACTTGCCCTGGAAGATAGAGGACGTTGTGGAGCATTGCATTATGCGAGAAAAACACTGATTTCTACGCAGGACAGCCGCGGGCACAGCAACTCAATATTTGACACTTCTGATACAATAATCTTATGGCATAACATTTGTAACTACTGTGATAGGTTAAACCAATAATAGCCAGTGATTTGCTGAATAGAGATGAATTTAATAAGACAACGAGAAAACATGTTAC
>DWPQ01001396.1:0-12380 GCA_018251795.1 Perichares adela | reverse complement strand
AAGTAGTTTTTACGTGAAAGAGTAACAAACATACATACATCCTCACAAACTTTCGCATTTATAATATTAGTAGGATTGATAATTTTATACGTTTAAACGTTGTAAATTCACGGCGTTCTGGCGTTGTAGGACGCAGTGCTGGCCGCGAGCAACGCTTATGAAGAGACAAGAATGATGGTAGATTTGCAGTTATTGAAGAATGTTAAAGTGGTAGGAATGACTACTAGTGGAGCGGCTAGATTGCGGAAACTTCTCAAAGCCCTGGCTCCACCGATAGGTAAGTAATATTTATTTATTAGAGGAAATTCTATTTGATATTTTTGAACGCTTACTTGTATCACATATTTGTGTTTTAAACATGAATCCAGCGTATAAAATGCTAGTGTATATTTTAGTATAGGTAAAATTGTTTCATAAAATTGCATTATCTATATTATAACAGTGATCGTGGAAGAGGCTGCTGAAGTAATGGAGCAGCATATAGTGACATCGTTGACAAGCCACTGTCGGCATCTAATTTTAATCGGTGAGTACAAACAAAAGACAACAGAGGTTTTTTATATAGACATGGTAAAGCAGTATAAAATGGCGCTACGTCTGTCTCCCTTTTTTTCCGTATTAGATAAAGACAGGTATGGGTCTCCCATCTTCCCTCTCTTTCTATTAGACGGACGCTCTCAGTCACTGGCAGGCGTATATGTCTCATAAATACCTCTATGGTATTTAAGTTGCATATGTATAAAGTATTGGGTGCAACAGATGCAAATAATATTGTTGGTTTACTTAAGGTGACCACCAGCAGTTGCGCCCGTCGGCAGCTCACATGCGGTTGGCGCGACATTTCAACTTAGAGGTGTCGTTGTTTGAGCGCATGATCGTGAACGACATTCATAGCCGACGCCTGTCCGTGCAGCACCGCATGCGACCTGAGATAGCGGCGCTAGTGTCGCCTCACATCTACCCCGACCTGCTGAACCACCCTAGCGTGGAAAGCTTTCCGCGGGTACTCGGAATGTGTAACAACTTATTCTTCTTCACGCACAACTATAGGGAAGAGGTGAGTCATAAAATAGTGTAAAGAGTTTTTGTATCGTCAGTAATCTTCACCAATGTTGGGAACACGTCTACCAGCTAGTTTTTTTTTAAAGCAATGTCATGTGTCAAGGTAATGTATTTACTGAGATTTATTGCTGATAACTGTCCTCACCGCTTGATTTAGCTAAACTAAAAGTAAACACAGACAGGCGAACTTAGGGATGTTTTGTCACACCATATTGTAAGTGATACATTCCTTTGTGATATGGACTGCCCTAATATCTAGTTAATACTGTTCGTTATATGCAATTGCAGGTAATGAAACAGAAAATAAAAAATTATTATTAAGTGCCATTTATTTTAATGAACTGAAAGTTTTTTTATTTTAAAGTGCAGGGTCTGGAAAAATTGTTCGCATATATTGTATACACAGAGTTTTAAGTACTCCAAAATGAGAGCAAATTTAATTTCAAGTACACAGTGGAGTCAGCGCAGTCTGTCCCAGCAATTTGCACTGTGAATGTAGGTTTGTTCTGTGTCTTACGTGTTTTTGAAGTGCAAGACAATTCAAAAGGATCATGTACTGATCTGAATAGGTATAGCCCAAATGCTTTAAACTATGTTACATATAGGTACAATATACGACCAAATAGCTTTTGGTATTAGGCACAGGCAACGATTTTATGTGAATACAGCGACCTATAAAATTCTCAGAGCATCTTAATTTGGTTTAACACTAAAGGTCTTATCTATCAGATTTATTTTTTAATTTTGAAATGCTAATTATGTATGTAATAATCGTTACTTATGTATGTAAATATACTTGATGAGATTATAAGTTAGGAAGTGAATAAACGAATTACTTTTCTTGGTTAGCTAATGAAATTCGAATCATAATTGAACTCCTAAGGTTATTATTATTAATGTTAAATAACTAACTTTACCTGCTGTGAAGGTGTGGTCCTGCGACGAAACACGTGAGACTAATCTCAGATATTCGCCAACCACTCCTACTTTTAAGGATTCACATGAGAGATTTCGCATTAAAGTCGTCACTGACGTCGTTTCGACACTCATTGTTACAAAATTACTTATTCCATAGGAAGTAGATGATAGTTCCAGTAAGGCAAACCACAGGGAAGCCGACATGGTGTTGCGATTGGCCAACTACCTGATGCAGCAAGGATACGATCCCACGGACATCACTGTATTAGCAGCGTATTCTGGACAGATGTTTTATATGAGAAAGGTTTGTATATCTATTATATTAAAATTATATCACTGACAAACCTTTATATTAAATATCTTTTAAAATTTTAGCTTAGGCAGTTTTATCAATAACAAGTTAAAGCGAGATATTTTATTTTATTTGGCTTTTTCTGTCCTGTCTTTCTGGCTTTTTCTATCGTTCCCGCCTTCTAGAATTAATCATGAAGTGTGTGCCTATATGTAAATACATATTATGCAATCGACTTCGATAGCAGTTTTTGTGAACTAGTATTAAACGGGGACCCCGTTGTTGACATAAAAATAATTTGTTAGGCCTTAATGGCCAATCTACAGGGAACACTCCACTGCGTTAAAAAAATCCAATTACTGGTCCGCATATAACTTTGTAACTAGGGGCACGTGCGGGATTTCAACTCGGCCGTCAATGATTGAGATCACCGTTTAAATTAATAGTCTATCAGGCTATGCCTGTTATCAGTCTATAATACTGAACGTTATTTTAGTCACTAAACAATATTTGCCACTAAAAGAGTAGTATTTTTAATTAATAATAATTGTAATTGAGAATTATATTTCTAGCAACGGGAGCGATACGCGCATTTGTCGAAAGTCAAGATTACTGTTGTTGATAATTACCAAGGCGAAGAATCGAGGATAATCTTATTGTCACTTGTTAGAAACAACAGCCAAGGAAACATTGGTTTCTTGAAGACCGAAAATAGAGTTTGTGTTGCACTGTCCCGCGCTAGGGAAGGTAAGGAAGGATAAGCTTAAAAAATTAAATGTACTTTTTTAAAAAAATGTTACTTCGTATCTTGCGATGGATCTCCACGTAGGTCGGTGTTTGGCAATGTGAAAGCAATCGTTTACACTGGAGTTCGTTACAGTTTTAATGATGTCTGACTATCTTGTTGGGGAGTGTCCGCGAGATCTTTTACCTTCAACTTTGCCTTGCACCACTAAACGTTCCATGGAGTCCTCGCTGCGACTGATGTGTCCAAATAACTTAGAATTTTGCAAGAACTTTGTCAGATTACCGGTCTATAAATTACTTGATTATTCACGTTTCAATATTTTTGTAGGTTTTTATATGTTCGGGAATATAGATTTGTTGAAGAATAATTCAGATCTATGGGTTAAAATTGCGGAAACGTTAGAAAACAACGGGTCACTTGGTACCAGTTTACGTCTTCAATGCGAAGTACATGAAAACCAAATAACCTCAGTAAGTTATATTGGTACTTGAAAATTAATTTTGTTTTTAATCAAATGCTATAAATACTCGTTGCTAATGTATATTGACAAAATTAAGCATCGTTAAACCGTAAAATATGTTAATAATATTGCTTACAGATTGCATCCCCTGATGATTTCGATAAGGTTCCGGAAGGAGGATGCTTATTGAAATGCAATTATACGTTGCGAAATTGTGATCACCGTTGTCCACTAATTTGTCATGGCTACGATCGGGAACACGTAGTTATCAAGTGTCACCTACAATGTGAACGGTAAGCACACACACACACACACACACACAACCAACTCATGGATACAACAAATGAGACGTCACAAACAGACGAGATGCGACAATTGTCCCACTGAGCTCGGATTTCTTCGAATTCTTGTCCTAATATCCGCATGTCCCAAAAAATAATTTCTCCACTTCCATCGCATTTTTCGTACGATTTCTACGTGGACGCCCCGTTTTCATGTCACAAACCGAGGTTTCATTGTACCTATCTATACACGGGTGCACAAATATTCTAACATAAATTACTACCATCAACTACACTAACATCAATCGGATGACGAGGTTTAAAAATGACAAAAAAAACGCTCTATACCTTAATTCTATCATATCAAATTATCTCTTATCACCCTCCTCCATTATAATATCACATAATAATGTCTATTAGCTCTAAAATGAGAAAATTCTTATAGGAATGCCAGATTCCAAATTGAAATATAATAATATGGTGTGTTTTTTTTCTTGTAACAATACTTAGGGCCAGAGTTCGTATTGTATTGATTGCTTTTTAAACGACTCATTTGGCACCAAAATTAATATTAAGTCAAAAAGATATTGTTCGCCGATGAGTTTTTAATTTTGGTTATGTTAAAAAAAATATTTTTTAAGCATAATCTGCGATCTGAAGCACGTATGCCCACTGTTGTGCGCACAAAAATGCGCTCCATGTAAAGTATCAGTGCCCAAGAAGCTTCCTTGCGGACACGACAAACATTTGTGGTGCTCTCAAGATCCCACTGAGCCAGGGATCAAATGCTGGGAACAAATTACAGTCACGATGCCCCATTGTGACCATGAGGTCAGTATCGATCGTACCAAGCTTTATATACCTGCTTATTGTATTAAATTTTATATTGTAATAAAATTAACTCAACTGTTTTGCGATTATTTCGATTGCTTAAAGTCGAGTGCACTATAAAATGTCGTATGTATCGATGAAAACGCCTTATTACTTACATAGTGTGTTATGTTGCACCTAGTATACGTATAGACGTATCTGATATTGATTAAGTGGATGTTTCTAATACTTTTTGATGTACATACCATGATATACTTTTGCGTAGTGGAAATAGTAATGGAGAAAAAATCGATTGTAATTGTATCTATCGAATGTATCATTTTAAAAATACTAATAAAAGTTACGTCTTATAGGCCCGTAAACCGTGTCACTTAGATATAAAGTACGTAGCGTGCCCAGTTAGCTGCGATGCTCGCTTGGCCTGCGGACATGCGTGTACTCTGAAATGTCACGTCACCAATGATCCTGATCATAATAAGGTAACTATTTTTATTATTAATATTGATATAGTTCCACCCTATTGATAGTTAAAAAATCCATAAATATTAGTATCTATATTTTAAAAGAATCGAAGTGTTTCAGTTAGCGAACTATTAAGCGTAAATAAATTAAAGTGTCTGTTTACAATATCAAATTGATTGGTTTTAGTAGTGCTTGTGAAATATTATACGGTACACATTATAAAGAGGACAGATTTGATTGTTTCTTTGTATTGAATAGGCTCCGAAGCTACTGGACCGATTTGAAAAAATATTTTACCATTAGAAGCCGATATTATCCGTGATGAACATAGGCTACTTTTTACCGCGGAAAAATGCTTCATGCCTATGGGAAAATGGGTAATAGTTACAAATAATTTACATAGCAAAACAAGCAGACAGGTGACTCCACTGTGTGAGGAACAACAGGCGTTCGAATATCCGATCGTCGCTACACTTATAGGAAAGTGAGCTAGTACAACTTAAAGATATTTATGTTATGTGAACAATGTAAGCTATTATCGGCTCCGCCGCACACGAAATCGTGGACGCAGCTAGTCAAGGAATGTGTTCATTACATCCTTTTTTTTACGTGGGGAATCCTCATGGATACGCAGTCGCCCGGGGGAGCGGCTGATTATGCCGGACTTTTACCGGCTAAACCCCGCGGTGTTTCCTCTCGCACCATACGACGGGAACACGGGGACCGCTTCCGCATACATCCGCGAACCCGCCGTTGCCCGGTTACTTGCGCGGCCCCTCCACAAGATCGAGCAAGGAGCTCCCCGCATTAAACGGTGCGCCCACCGTTTGGTCGCGGGAGATAAGGCGAGCGGCAACGACAAATCGCCACGCCTCTCCTCCCGCGGCCCCTCCTGGCTGCAGGGAACAGAAAACTTCGTCCCCGGCATCCTCTCTTTGACGCATCCAGAGCGGGCCCATCTCCAGGCCTACTCCGAGCGTCCCCTGCTCGGATTCCTTTTAGCTTCACCGCGGGACAAGATTGGAATCCATCGGGGGAGATGTGTTTCCTAGCTGTGCCCGTTGTTCTGCCTACATGGAAATCACAGTGTCGCAAAGATTTTTCCGCGTAAATCCAAATCCCGCAGGAATTCGAAGATAAAAAGTAGCCTTAGTTATTTTTTATTACATCAGCAATTTTCCTGTGAAAGTCCCGTCAAAATAGGTCCAGCCTTTCCAGAGATTACCCGAAACAAACAGAGAGACAGTCAAAAATTGAAAAAAATTAAAACATGGTATTGGCAGCGTGCATACAACCTACATGCATTTAGTAAAAAGCGGTTATTTTAGCAGACTCTCCCAAATTTATTTAGTTGTATATATAAATTTATAGTTATTCTTATTCAATTACAGTATAATTGCGAAAAACTTTGTGAAAAAGCCAAAAAAGGCTGCAGTGCTGAGCTGGAGGGAAATCTTGGACACCACCAGTGCCTCAACAAATGTTATCAGGACTGTGAAGACTGCGAAGTGCAGGTATTATTTACATTATTGATATCACAACTATCCCATTCCTTATTCCTAATGGTAGAAGTTGACCGACTATATTCGTATTATTGGGGACGTTAAGGACGTTGTACTGTGTCGTGCGTGGGAGGGACTTGGTGCTACATCCTCGTACGAGGTCAGAAAGGTGCACCATGAGCAAGGAAGGCTAGCTGACCTCCACACAAATGGTAAGGTACGGTGTAAGGAATCACGTGGAAATTGCGCACATCCCCACGATATCTATTTTCTATTTATAAATACGTGAAGCAAAATCTTTCAATCCCTTTTTACGAAAATTACGCGGCTGGAGGAGTATGAAATTTCGACCGAATTGCGAGCTGCCCGCGAACTGCGCATTCGCGGCCCATTCGTCAGATGTGGACGCACCCTAAGGCTCGGCGTGAGGCGCGTGCGGAAGAAAGACGCGACCCGCTAGCGCGCCGCCCACGCGCCGCTCGCGTACGGCGATTATGTTGCGCGGGATGAGCGCGCAAGCGGCGCAGGAGCGGCGCACGAACAAAAATGAACGTGCGCAGCTCGCATTCACGGTGCATTCGCCAGATGTGGATGAATGCTAAGGTTTATGTGTAGGAGAAGTGCAGAACGCTAATATTATTGGTTATAAAGTACATTAAAACAATAAACAAAACATTACACGCACAAAGACCCATACATATACATACTCGATATACGTATACTGTTTTGACGTTTATTATGCAAATGACGGTTGTTAAAAAAGTTCGATTGAGATTGAAGTTGGATCTGTAGTTTTATTATTATTATTATCTGAGAATAGAGGTCTCAAGATTACAATATAACAATTTTTCAATGACTTATGGTCGAATTTCGACCACCATGCGATATCTAGTTTATATAAATCAAGGTACGGATAGCGACAAAAAGTCTAAAGACTATATGTATTAATAATGCTACAATAAATACATGTTACTTACAGGTAGTAAAGAAGAGGAGTAATTGCAAGCACACTGAACGTGTAGCATGCAACCAGGATGTCGACGAGAAGCCATGTCGGAAGAATTGTGCTCGAACCTTGGAGTGTGGACATTTTTGCAAAAAGAAATGTTTCGAGAAATGCGGCGATTGCAAACAACAGGTGAGCCCGTCATCCCTCAACATCTCATTGATTAATTATTACTTATTAATAACTAGCTGTGCTCGCGGCCTTGCCCGCGTGGAAATCAATGAGTCGAAAAGGTTTCCCCGCGTGAATCTGAATCCCGCGGGATTTTTAGGATGAAAAGTAGCCTAACTTACTCCTTATTACCATCGGCAGTGAAAGTCCCGTCAAGGAAGTCGTGCGGTTCCAGAAATTATCAATGCATCGCAAAGAATTTCCCGCCCAAATCCTAATCCTGCGAGATTTATAAGATAAAAATAGCCTAAGTTATTTCTTATTACATTAACTATCTTCCAGTGAAACTCCCGTCAAAATCGGTCCAGCTGTTCCAGAGATTACTCGGAACAAATAGACAGACACAAACTTTAAAAACTGTTTTGGTATATGTACCGCGTATACATATATATGTATTTAGTAAAAAGAGGTTATTTTAATATTACAAACATACACTCCAATTTTATTTAGTAGTATAGATTAACTAATCCGCGACATGAATATTTTTTCTTATGAATAATGGTTTTACGAATGAAAATTGGTTCGATGTTACCATTACCTCTTAAGGATGATTCTTGGTAAAACATTCAACTGTATTACTAGTCACTCATTCGTCTGTTTTACCCTAATACTGACACTAATACTGACAGGAGTCGAAAGTTTATTAAATGTCTGGTTCAAAGCATTTCCGGCAAACAGATTTTTTGCATGCCAATCGTATACCTATAATTAATATAACGGGTTGAAAGTATAAAACGAGTTTAAGATTTATATAATGCTTGGGATGTGAAGGTAAAAAAGAAGATAACGGCTTGCGGGCACGAGGTGACGGTGGCCTGCTCCGAGGAAGCGACTCGGGAGATGTGCACGCAACGCTGCGAGCGAACCCTGGAGTGCGGCCATCCCTGTACCGGCCGCTGTTCCACGCCTTGCGACAACACTCACTGCAAAGTCATTATGCCGAGGAAATTCGACTCACCTTGTGGACATAAAGTCGCTCTACCTTGCTCTGCCTTCGCGGATGCGTTTTCTGGTAAGTGACTCTACTAACCTAACGTGCGATCTGCGTTCATTCGGCAGTTCCCCACGAACGGTAATATTAAGTAACATGCAAATATGTTTTTATCAATTTAAATAACATGACGGAATTATTAAGGCTCAAATAATAACAAGAATAAAAAGACAATTGCGAAAATTTAAACTGTTTAGGAAGACATTATGTCATAGATTCGTCACTTAAATCAGTAATTTATTAGTCGTTATAATCATTGGTAATAAAATGGTTTATTATTATTTAGACAACTTCAGTACTCAACAGTTTCAGTATATTTTTTGGTATTGGGGAAAATCCCTAATACCTAAGCTTTCCGTAGAAAGGTCTCGGGTTATGTAGGATTTGTACCCACTAAACACCCTCGGCGTCCATCCGGCGCATATGGGAAAGCACATCGGCACAGAGTCCAAAGCATAATGTCGAAATTAAATATACAGTACAAACATAGAAACAGCAATAGAGACATCAATTAGCAATACTTACTACATTATGCTGATGGTGAGGATGCTGAAGAATTTATGAAAAGAAAAATAAATCCAAAGCATGGGTAATGGGTACATGCAATTATGGGTAAATATGTTCATACATACTAATATACAAATTAGGAAACAGTATTCTATTAAATTAATCTAAGAAATTAACAGTTCTTTTAAATGATGTCCTTAAACCAACCAGTTTGGACGGGCGTTACCTTTGAATACGTCATTGTACAGTTTATGAAGTTTTTTTTTCTTTGAAGGTACCCTAAAGCCAGAAGTCCTGCTGCAGAACTGCACAGAGCTGTGTAACGAGGAGTTGGCGTGCGGTCACGTTTGCGGCGGCACTTGCTCTGGCTGTCGCCAAGGTCGCTTGCACGCGCCCTGCAAGCAAACCTGCAACCAAATCATCATTTGTGGCCACCAGTGAGTTGCACAACGTCTAGTCCTGTGGAGGCGAATCATTTTGCCTGAACCTGCCATTTTTAAATGGTATTTTTAACTTGCCGTTTATTATTTGGGTCAATTCTAGTAATTGAAATTTCACCCTCTTCCTGTAGACCGATTGATCTGAAATTTTGTACACACCGTTCGTTGTAAATCCAAGATGGCCGCCGCTAAAAAATGGCGGATTACATATTTTGTCAAACTACCTCAATATGGGTATCAAATGATAGGCTTGACTAGTACAATTAGTAGTACACGATTAAAATTCGAACTAAAAACTTTAAACGATTTTGTTACTATTTTAATAAAACTGTTTAACATTTTTTTTAATTTCTAAACAAATGTTTCATGGGGTCGTACGCGTACCATCAAAAATGTTGGCTTTGTGATTGTTAGGAAAATAATAAATTCTCAATCAACTCAAAAAGTCTTTGTTTAGTACCAAAAGGTATATATTATACTCCAATTTTTCATAGTGCATTAAAAATTTAGTGATCATTGAAGTGCCCAAAATATTGTGTGCCATCAATGTCACGCGTGTCATAGGATCATAATGCACAAGGAACTTCATGTAGTGGGTTTCTCATGTGGAGATGTCATACACACATGTTATTGCGTAACACTCATACTTCGTTATTAATTCGCGTTACATTGCAAATCTGAGATGGTCCTGGACGTTTTGAGCTCTAAATTAATGTAATTAATGATGTCACCTTCATTTTGTTTTACAGGTGCGAAGAACCTTGCAATCAAATATGTCCGCCATGCAAAAAACCCTGCGAAGTGAAGTGTGCGCACTCCAAATGCAAAAACCTTTGCGGACAACCTTGCGTTCCTTGCACGGTACAGATTTTTTTTTATATTAAAATGAATGTTACTTATATGTTGCTATAATGGTACTCGTATTGTATGAAATACGCTTAAAACCTTTCAGTTCGTCCAATAAATTATTATAGAAGTTGGTCAGTAATTATATTCACTGTGCACTGATATACAAATACTATACCAGAGGTTCCCAAACTCATTTCGTGTATCGCTCACTTTGAAGGTCAATATTTTTTTCTGCGCTCCCAATTTTAAATATATGAATGATTTAATTATCAATGAATTTAATTATATTGTGCTGTATTATTGTGATCTGGAGTTTAAGATTACATTTTAAACAAGTTTTTTTTTACCAGTAACAGCAATTAAAACGCAACTACTTTAACACCCGCACTTTTTTTTGGGTCCCTTATCGCCCGATTATGGGGCTTCAGCGCCCAAAAAGGGGTTATCGCCCACTTTGAGAAAGATTGTACTAGACCAAAAACTTGTACTTTCCACAGATGACAAGTCCCGAACAACTGTTGTTTTTGTAGGGATTGCGTGTGCAGCTGGTCGCATGCGGTTTTATTTAACAAATGTGTCTTTACTTGTAAGCGCTAACTCTCTTACAATCCACGCCTATTGTCTCGTGCACAAAGCTGAGTTCTGTCGTTAACATCACGCCATCTTGCGATTTAGTAACAAAATTTCGTATTAAATGGTTTTAACAAAAATAGGAGAAATGCAGCCGTCGTTGTGAGCACGGAGAGTGCTCGCGACGTTGCGGTGAGGCGTGCCAACTGGGGCCGTGCCCGGAGCCCTGTGGCAAGCGTCACCCTCCGCCCTGCGATCACCCGTGCCGCGGGCTCTGCGGTGAGCCCTGCCCACCCATCTGTAACGAATGCCGTCCTGAAGACTTCCCCAAGGACTTCCTCGGCGATGACTTCAATGAGAACGACAAGTACATGCAGATCCTTTAGCTTTTTTATATTTATAAGTCTTTCTCTTAATGACTGCACGAGATACTGCCGAAGTAGCGTACGAAATACGAATACGTGAAACATGTTGGTGGTGGAGGCGTTAGTGGCCAAACCCAGTGTTGGTCGGAAGTACCTGTTGTACCTATAGGTAATGTCGTCGAATGTTGTAACCCATTTCGAAGCCCTAACATATGGTTACAGCTTAACGTGCCCTCTGAAGCACGGAAGAAATGAGTCAGTATCGGTCACCCACCGGCCTGGCCACCACTTTTATCTCAATATCGCTTACCATTGAGATGTCGTAAGATAATGAGATTTGTCGTAAGAATATTTGTTTTAAAGAGAAAATTATATTAATTCATTCAATTTATATACTTTATATTTGAATTTGTCGTTGCAGATTCATCTTGCTAGAAGATTGCAATCATGTGCTAGAACTTGAAAATATGGACAATCTTATGTTCGGTGACAGAGACACAGTGTCGATACGAGCGTGTCCTTATTGCCGTAAACCAATCATCAACACGCACCGATACAAGGATTTCGTCAATAACATGTTTAAAAAGGAAATTAATCCAATTAAAGAGCGCGTGTACGGGACTAAGAAACAAATTGAGCAAAAGAAAAAGGAGTTGCATGATAAAATCGAAGCAACCATTGATATGCATCAGGAAACATATTCAGGTATATATTTTTCGTGATATTAGAATAGTAAGTAGTAGTTTTCGTATGGATTTAGATTTTCTATTTGAACGTGAATGCCGGAATTAAAAGGTATAGTGTAAAATGAAATAAATAAACGCTAACACACTCATACCCCCGTACAAGGTTTCCCTGTGTCGCGGGTGGCATGGACAACACAAATAACACATCACTAACACCCATGACCCGAGAACAAATATTT
>DWPQ01001395.1:0-12383 GCA_018251795.1 Perichares adela | reverse complement strand
CGCTGCCACTATTAGGAGCGAAGAAATAATGGAAAATGTGAAAAATGGCGAAACAACGTTGGCGGGGTCAGCTAGTAATTCATACGAAGGACTGGAATAACTTGAACGCTGGTATTTCTGTTTGATTATATTGACATCTTTATGGCAAAATACATTGACTTTTGTAAGTTAGTGTTCTTTACTTTCCTAAAATACATCTTCATTTACCATTAGGTTAAATTATAGTCATACTAACTCTTCTGTACAACTAAATAAAATTGGAGTGTTTGTTTGTAATATTTTATAGCAAACGGTGATCTCCCGTAGCTCCTATTGTTCTGTGTTCCGAACTTGTATATATACGGGTGATCAAGAAAACATCGTCACCGTGATTCAGGCATCGTCTGTTTGTTCCGGATAATCTCTGGAACGGCTGGACCGATTTTGACTTTCACTGGAAGATAGCTGAGCAATATGGAATAACTACTACTACTGCTGCTACTTTTTATCTTTGCAATCCCGTGAAATTCAGATTTACGTGGGAAAAACTATGCGACGCATTGATTTCCACGCGGGCAAGGACGCGGGCACAGTAAGTAAACAATAAAAATCATCCAACCTTGGCTTTAACGACTGTTTACATACGAAAATACCACTAATCTGTGATTTACTTTGTAAATTCTACGGACAATGTGTTGTGCACAACTGATAAAGGTAGGTTAGAGGTAAGGTCGATGTTCAACGGACAATTACATGTTCTGTAATGTCGGTTATTGAACATTGTTATATCTTAGTACATGTTAACGTCATAATCACATAACTATAAACACGTTGAGAGCAATAATTATTTAATAGAACATTATTACATATTTTGATTATTTTTTTATGATGCTGAGGCACAGTAAAGTTAGCAGTAAATAAATATTTAATAACCTACCCAACTAATAATAATTGTGTGTGTAGTTTAAAGAGTAGTTAACCGCAAATTAATTTAATACTATTTATTTATTCAGATTCTTTTTTTTTATTTCAACCTAGAATGGGATCTAATTAAAATTAACTCCACTTTCTCTCTTCACAGCCTCTGGTCGAATTAGTGTTTATAGATATTTTGCGTTCATGTTTGTTTCGGCTTCACATGGTATCACAATAACGACTTTTAATGCTTCTAATATTCATAGTATAAACTTAGTTTTTTTAGATTATGTAATTTAGACAAATACTTTTAAAGATACGGCGATGTGAAAGTCAGTGTGCGCTTGTAAAATACTGAGGTCCCATGCGCACAGGATAAATACTATCAAAGTGTTTTTTCTTTACTTTGTTTCATTAGCATATTGCCATTTAATTAGCATTGCACTTGCCCGTCTTTTCATCTCGATGCTTCTCATATCATGACTTGCATTCAGGATGTTATTGTTCACGCTTAAATTGCTAAACCGATTTCGATTTACAAGTCGAGATAGTGTAAATCTTGGAAAAGACCTAGCATAGCTTTAATCACAGAAATAATTCCTAGAGAGGGTGAAAAGGGTGGTGGAACTTATAGTAAAAGTGTGCTTATTAATTTATCATCTTAAGGTTAAAGTATAAGATCTACGCAGACAACGTAACGAGCAAAAAGTACTTTACAATACAAAACATATTCACACAGAACCATAAATAAAACCTATTAACGAAATAGGTAATGTTATGTCGAATAATGTTTCGTATGTTTTTATAGCGTTTAAAACAAAAATTTTAATTCATAAAACATAAAACCCACCGCGAATGTGAAAAATGTTATGCGTTTTACACAAGACTAATTGATTACGTGTAAAATTGAAATATTTAAAAACTCACCGTATCGCACATTCCATGACGAAAAGCACGAAACCGTACAGCATGCATCGTGCGGCATACGCCTTCATTATGACACGCAGCAGACTTGGTGTGCGTTTACCCCCTGCATTGGCTACTTCCTCCTCCCATAGTCTTGCAAACTTATCACCCAACGGACCTAGGATATAAGCATTTTCTCTCAACATAGCTATATAGGTTTCTCGGGTCTTCTTTAACATTATTAGAATTTGAATCTCGAGGCAGAACTGAATGTATCTGGAAGACTCACGCACGCCCGAGAACTCTACCAAAAATAGTGACAGTTTAACGAATAATACAATACCAATAATACCTTCAATAATACAACAGTTTAACCAGTTTGAACATAGGCGTTTAGCATGAAAGATCCAGATTTGAATACTGTGTGGTGCATATCGCATAATAATAATCTTAAATGCACGATTTTTTTTTTCAATGCTTGTTTCAGTGAAGAAAAATACCATGTAAAAATATGTTCTCCATAATTGTCTCAAAAGTTAGAAGTATACCAATTGGCACTTGACTCGGTTGTTAGACTATGGCCTTAAACGCTGCAATGTGTGAGATTTGACAAGCGGGAGAATTAATGTGTAGAAATTATGTGATGATTAATTTGAAGCAAAATCCTATTTTTATTGACAACTTACTTGATGCATGTTCTTTCAGAGGTTCATATAAATCCTGTTCCTCTAATTCTTTCTTCATGCCACTCCAAAACATTGGAAGAGTCCATCTACAGTAAAAAAATGTATCATAAATAATGTACTAATACCCAACAGATACATAATAATAATAAACTAAAAATTAAACTGCATTCACAAATAATTTGAGAAAATTGTAATGGAGGCAGATGGTAGAGATTTTTCTCCTACCAAGCTTATTTTCATGGTACTATCAACTTATTATTTTATTTATCCATGTAAATAAAAATTAATAGCCGAAATGTTTGTACATGTACTATGAAACAACTGCACCAGATTATATAAATCTTTCTTCTGTATGTTTATGGTCAGGTTTATATGAAAACCAAAAAATATATTCAAATATTTAAACCATGTAGTCTCAACACAAGATCTTTGAAACCATAAGATCTACAGTCTTGAAATTTGGTAGGAATATTTATATAACTATTTTAGGACAGCAGCTTAACATTGCTAAAATTGTATGTATTGTGGTGAGAAATAAATCATTTATTATTATTATTATAAAATGATAAGCAAAGTGTGCAGTAAATAATAAATAAATTGTTTTGAAATATTATTAGAAATGTTTGACCAGATACTTACGCAAAAGTAAGAGCTGAGAAAGGGTTGGCTTTTGCCCTGGGATGAGGTGGCCTTCCTTTTTTCTTTACTGCCTCCATTCTAAAAGGCTGCAAAATTAAAATTCATTTTAATTTGTAATTACTAGTTGTATTTGTCATGATTATGACAAGAATATTTTCTTGATGATAATATTTAGTTTTTGATCATAAATCATCATGAACGATTATAGATTTTTAGTAGACAATAACCTAATACACAAAGCAAACTAATAAAAATCCCTACCATTTGATGTAATTAAGAAACAAGAAAATCATACATAAAACACTATGTTATAATATTTTATAGTAGGTAAGTACGTAAAAATAATTTAACTTGTAATATTTTTACACGCCCATGAATACTAATTATTTTTCAACATTTTTGTACTACAGTATTGTTTATTAAATTAATTTTGCATTTCGACACGATATTATACTGAACATTATGAGTATACTAAAGTCCACATGCGGCAAAAAAATTACTGAACCTAAGAAATGATTCTATTACGGTGAAGTAAATAAAGATGTAGTAACCTTATGTGTTTGTACGCTCCGTAACCTTAGCAATTAACTGTAAATCTCATTTCTAGTCACTTCACTTTTGATTCAAACCCAATGCAAAACCACTAAAACTAAAGTTTCGATCTTCTATTTCAATTTGTGTACCCACAAAAAAATATATAAAAGTGCAAACAGGTTTTAAATCTATACACTGGGCTGAATATACTTTATTATATAAAGCATGAAAACTTTCCGAACTGGGTATACTAATATTCATAAACCATCAATAACTTTTTTAAAGCGAACGTGACACTAAAATTAAACAACAACTATTTATACCAACGATGCAATGCCTACTGATAAAATCATACTAATCTTGACAAATATTAAAAATGAGTGACAAGAACGGTGGACTCAAATGGATGTCAAAATGAAATGAGTCAAATGATCAATAACAATTTGACATTTGTCATTAATTTCCAAAAACTAAAGCTTGCAATGATCTGTAGTAATGATAGTTTATTTTGGAGGTTTGCCAAAATCAATGAAAGTTGTGAAGCTTCGAAACGCGGTCCATTTAAAAAGGTGTCATCAAGGTAATTTTTTTATTGTGAAGTTTTATTACTCTCTCGTGTAGGTACTTTCAGCATGTAAGTGTACTCTGAGTAATTTTTCAATTTATATGTTGGAATACTTTTTATTTATTTTCAATTTAGGCTTCATGATACATATTATCATAATATAGTTTGTCAAGAAAGTCATGAAAAAAATGTTGTAGGAACTATTTTTTGTCCTTCGTCTAACAACATTAATTAATTTAGAGTTGCCCAACAATCGATAACAATAATAAAAGAAACAATATCGATATTACCGATATTATCGATACTATCAGTATAACAAATTAACTAATACTATTCGTTATGATAGATAGTATTACTTGATAATACTATATCATAGCACGTTCTGTTAGTGTACAAAAAATTATTAATTTAAAATTAAAGTACCAAAACTATTGGTCGGTGTATACGGGGATACCATGTAAGCGACAGTATCTGATTCTTTCATTTAATTTTTTTTTATTTATGGCGTTGGCGCAATCGCGCTCTGCCAAAGACAAGTAATAAAAACGGGGGACGTTTAAAAGTAGTTACCGTATAGAAATGGGAAAAGGAGAGATCAGGATAATAATGGAAATAACAATAAAATAAATAAATATATTTTGTGTTAATGAAATAAACTATAAGTAATAAAAAAGGAAAATTGGAAAAATGATTACTTATTTTTTTTTAGATTTCTTGATAGACTACAGATAAAGATAATAGGTACTTCACGTTTTCTCATATTGCATCATTATATAGTCGTTGCTGATAGTATATGTATTCTGTACTCGCCTTGTCTCTTTATCTGTGGAGGTATAGTTAGGTTGTCAAATTAATGTTGACAAAACTTCTGTCAGTATTCGACTTGCAATGAGATGGTCATGTTTTAGGTTGCATGAATTGATTTATTGCTCTTTATTTATTTAGGGTGAATTTGTGGAACTTTGTAAAAAGCTGTATTTAAATCGTGGTATTGTTAAAAATGTGACTAATCAAGTAACAAAATGCTACCATTGCTAGTAAAAAAATATAAAAACATGATACTCATCAGTATACTCTCTTTTTATTTGGGATGTAGTCTCACCTTAAGTTTTCTTCGCATCGAATGCGCTGGCGCAGAAGACTCTGAAAGAAATGATATATTTGATAAAATAGAATATGCAGTGGCTGTTGTGAGTGGGCCTAACAATGAAGATAAACGAGATGCTATACGGGCTACTTGGGCTAATTTCGTAAATAACGTTTTCGTTGAGAACGGAGAAAGGCTTTATAAATGGAATTATACCTGGACACAGCAATATGCTCAACAAAGTTTCATTAAAATCTTCTTTGTGATTGGGACTCTAGGCTTAGACCAGTCAAAATTGATGAAACTAAAAGCTGAACAAAGTAGAAACTATGACTTATTGCTGCTAGAAGACTTGGAAGATAGCTACAACAACTTAGCTCAAAAGATGCTACTTACCCTTGTGTGGATCAATCAGAACCTAAAAGGTATGAAGTACTTGGTGAAATGCGATGATGATTCATTTGTTAGAATTGACTTGATTGTGAAGGATTTGGAGGCATTTGCTCCAGAAATGAATGCACCAGAAATCAAACAGTTTGTTACTTTCAAAGTAAGTATTAACTAACATAAAATACAATTGAAAGATTTATTGCATGAGCTTTAGAAAAATATATATGTCGGAGATACTCAGCACATTATCTAAAATAATTAAAGTAAACTAGTTCCACGACTAATTTTATTCGATTATTCAAATTACTTTACTGTATCAAGTCAACTAGAAGGATACTTAATTATTAAAGCAATTATATGGAGTCTACGACACTATGTGTATCGGGCCGACGTCAAGAATTCCTCCCTTCCCGAGGCTACCGTCTTTTATAAGCGACCGTGCACGTGTTTAATTCACAGCTTCTTTCAGACAAGAATGTTACGAGTACCCTCATTGTTACCGTACTTTAAGATGCAAATATTGACTGATCTCCGACATATATTTGAATCTTGCACATTCACTTGTTCTCTATAATGAACTCAAAGGTGTATGAAGTTTTCTTATCAGTACTTCATTAGCAAACTTCACACTTGTGGCTTATATTGTAAATCCTCGCATTGTAAGAGGAGCTACAATCCCAGCCCACCAATTTTTGGGTTGTTGTAATCATGATACCAAAACCCAACCTGCTCATAACTTTGCTATGTTCATTCTTTTGAAGTTGAAGATTGCACCAGGTGATATTAGGTGGAGATCAATCAGAACAAGAATGATTAAAACCTCAACCCCATATGTCTCATGGCATGTTTGAAATATCTTGCATCTTTGCCATGGATATGTTAAGCAGTTGGTAGTAGAAGTAATAAAATAAACATAGCATTTATTCCCTACTACATTATTTTACATGACAGCATACAAATAAAATAATCCTTGTTGGTAGTAGTTGCCTCAGTAGCATAGGTCTCTCCTAAACCTTTCCATAGTTTCTATACATCCCGTTCCCATGCCATATGCATCCAACGAGGCCCACATCTGTGATTAAAAATATGTCATCTTTGTTCTTCATCTTCCTTTGCTTCTTTTCCTGTCCTTTGGTATTCACTCTGTTATAATTTCGTCCATCTTTTGTTTTATTCTACATAAATAATAAGTAATGTCCCATATAATAAGTAATGTAGAAGTAATATTGCGTGTAAAAATTATATACATATAATTTTTTACAGAAATCTCTTCCATCATACAAGGGCTTGTACTGGGGCTACTTTGATGGTCGTGCAAAAGTGTATCTTAGTGGCAAATGGGAGGAACAAGATTGGTTTCTGTGTGACAATTATCTGCCGTATGCATTGGGTGGAGGATATGTTATATCTCGAAGCATCGTGGATTATGTTGCAAAGAATGTTGATGCTCTCAGGTAATGCAAAAAATATTTTATAAGATATGTAGTAAGCATAATGTTTTTAATAAAATGTATTAGTATTGATAGTATTATGAGCCAATACGATAATATGAATGCAAGATGTTAAGCTATGTCAGGATTCATTGGCAGAGGCTAGCATAGTTCTGGGCCTTTTTAACTATGATCCATACCCTTACTCCGGTAATGTATCTATGTTTATATATCACTAGTAGACCTAGCAGATTTGGTCCTGCCCAGAAAATGAACCAGGGCAATATGTTTGTAGAATATTGTTTTTTATAGCACGTAAAACAATGAAATTCACGAAAAAACTAAAAAAAAAATTAAGTAGTAAGTAGTAAAGTAGCCTATTTTCATACCGAGACCTTCAAGTATCTCCATATAAAATTTCATCAAAGTCGGTTCAGTGGGTTGACCGTGAACACGTCACAGACAAATAGAGTTACTTGCGCGTTTACAATATGAATGATATAGATCGGTATAAGCTAGATATATAAACCAATTGTGCCATACATATATGTATATTATGTATTTTCGTGCCCTTTTTCGTGTTCATTGTTTCCCCTACCCATAGGTTGTCTGGTAGAAATCGCTGTTAGCGATAAGACCGCCTATTGTAGACTTTTGTTAAGTTTAACTGTATTGTAATTATAATCGTTGAATTGGTGTGCAATAAATAATATTTATATTGTAATAATACATATTATGTATGTGTTATTCACCTGTTACATATTTTCGGTATCTATCCAGGGCTTTTTGGCAGAGAATGCCATTAGGCGCACTCGTATAAAAATAGATACAATGCCGCCATTACTGAAAAGATGGGAACTATCAATAGTCTAATTAGAACATTTGTTACAGCCATTATCATTCAGAAGACGTGTCAATGGGTGTGTGGACGGCAGCCTTGGATGCAGTGAATCGAGTTCACGATGTAAGATTCGATACGCAGTGGAAATCGCGCGGTTGTGACGTATCGATGCTCGTACGACATAAACAGACGTCTGGTGATATGTTCCAGATGTATAGGACGTTAGTTCACTCGCATGGAGCGAAGCTTTGTAAGACTGAGAGTGTTGTACGTACATTTTATTTTTATAAGTGGAATGTTCTCCCTACCATGTGTTGTAGGTTGTAGATAAGCCTGGTTTAGAAAATACTTTTAACGATGTTTTAGGTTGTATCTCTTCTTTTGGAAATTATTTTGTGTTTAGTAAATAGTTTGTCAACGATTCCTAATCACACGGTTTAGTGCGCATAGTAACTAGATTTTCTCTAAGGATTGTTTTTACCATTGTGAGTGCTTTTAGACGATCTATTCAGTCACCTTGAACTATAAATTGCATTGTCTTTACAATTGTAAGTACTCTAAGGTACTAATCAATTACTATGAGCTACATATCGAGTAACAGAACGAATATTATTGAACTGAAATTTTATTTTTTGGAAATATGTTTTTGTGTACAAGTGTTTCTGTTTTTTATATAATTATGTATCTTTCAGAACTAAAGTGAGATTTACAAAATTCCTGTTTAATTTAAAATCATTTGATATAAATAGTATTTAAGCATATATAATTTTTGAACTGAATCAATCAATCACCTTCGTTCAAAGTGTGATATATAATTCCACATAACCTAGAAGCTTATTACTTTGCTGTATTCACAACCACAGCAGATCAATAGGTAAACGTAAACGTACGATTAAAAGAAGGATGTGTTTAACATATAAAAGTAAATAAGGTTGAGGGCCTTTCCTTTCTATTTTCTAAACCAAAAAGAATATTTCGAAGCTCTCTTCCCAATTCTAATCCAGCTCTAAAACTTTAGAAATGATTTGGAAGTACCTATCTAATTGTAATTGCAGTTAGTTGAGAGAGTAAAATTGAAGTCTTCACTACGGCAATTAAGGATAAAAAAAACTTCTATTATCGTTCGTATCAAAAATTATTCCTTCTCTAGTAATGAATCCGAATTAACTATATAACTTTATATACTTCCTTATTAAACAATTCCTCAATTTATTATAAGTAGGTAGTAATTATGCATTGTCACACCATTACGTACCTAAGTTTATTTTACGTATTCAGAATGCATTATGATTTATTTTTGTAGAAGTGTTTACAATTGTGGGTTGTTTTTAATTTATTGCTATTTTTACTAGTCAAATGTATTTCTTTGCCGTGATGAATAAAATAAAGTTGTGATTTTAAACCTTTTGATTTTTATTAAACAAACATTTAATTATTTATTTTCAAGACAAGAGCAGTGCATAGTAGTACATTGTTTTCACAAACCCATGGCACCGAATATTGATAAATATTTTTGTATAACTTTCATTCAAATAACACTACTAATAATGATAATTATAAAATGATTGCAGTGCCAGGCCATAAATAAAGAATAATGTACAGTTGCACACTAACTCGAGCTCAAAAAGTGTCGCCAAGTCAATACTAACATCTATCTATGTGTGTGTTTCGTAGTGTATGATGGATAATTTTTATTATGTAAATAAAACGCCATATGAAATAAAAACTATTTTAAAATGAACCTTAACTTTTATGAACACGGTACAAGGTCTGTTTCTATCTATCGGTCTATCGCGCTCTAAACTCTGAGCCCCTAGACAAAAATCTTAGCGGTAACCGTTCACGCTCAATCAAATTTCATTTTGGTCCTCATTTAGAGGTGCCACTTTTTGTGTCGAGAATGTGAATCTAGTTGATCTAAGTACCAGGCAAATTTAACGATAGTTTTTCAATGCAAGCCAAAGGTAAAATTGCTAAATGCAAAGGTAAATGTGCTAACATAACATAGTAGCATGGAGATTGGTCTCACGCATGGAAAATCCGGGTTCCAATACAGTGAACGCATCTCTAATTGTTGAATTGTGTCTCGCTTATTTATTAGATATTCTTTATTGCTTGCTTCCAGCGAAAGAAAATATACTGAGAAAACCTGTATATCTAAGAGTGTTCCACAATATTTGCGATGCCGTGTGCAGTCTGACAACTCACATTTTATCTGCGTGGTGGTCTATGACTTTAAACCTTCTCAGTGTGAGAGGAGACTTGAGTCCAACAGCGGACCAATTATGGGTTGTGTTGTGATTAGATAAGTTTGCTAACTGTTCTTCCGTGAATATTTTTATTTTTACTGTGTTCTTTTTAATCAATAACCGATACCCAAATATGGCGGAAGCAAATGCTATTCTCACTGAAAAATAAATAACGGTGTAATTAAAACAAAGATTTTGAAAAACCATAAGTAATTTTACTATAATCAACACAACAAAATATTCATTACAAAATCAGACGTTAGGTACGAAAGTCACAAACGCAATAGATACATACAAAAAATATAATCGCAAATACAAAATTCTTTTTTTTATTAATTGAAACAATCATAAACTTGATAACTGAATTTTATATTTACAGTAATGTATAGAGATTACTAATGTTAGAGTTTAATCAGAAAATATTCAATTTTAACACGTACAGTAACTTCTAAAACATTCTTATCGTGGAATATCTAGCCAAAAGATCTAACGCAGACAAGTTATCACCTACATAACATAATTAGATCTTCTGTGTAACTCCAATAATCCAGTGATTCTAGGTGAATAAGGCAACGTGATCTAACCACAGCTATCCAATAGCTTTGTCTATGACTATCAATTTTAATTACAACCTTCCACAATCATAAATAATAATAAAAAAATTACGTGATACCCATCCCGGTGGTAAAGTTGCTTAAAATAAAGCGTGAAAATTTAGCACACTGACAATAAACTCGCATTACGCACTGAGCGATTACCATAGAGAAATAGAGCGGGAAAGGCAGCCTAAAATGACTCGATATAAAAAAGAGATAAACGGGGCTCCACGTCTGTCTCTCTTTTTTTGCCTTTGTTTTATTAGATAAAGACAAGTGAGGGTCTCTAATCTTCCCTCCCTTTCTATTAGACGAACGAGTAAATTTGTATGGCGATTACACGCCACAAGATTTTTTTTTGCTATACGGCTACCCACAAATCTCTTAACGCTCACAAGCTTGTGTCTCAACTGCCATAGTGCCACTCAGTTGCACGTTTGCTTTACGCACTATACGTTGAGTATACGACTGCCCGCTACGAGTACATTTGACCTCTATTGAATCAAGGTTGCTATTTTAATGCTTCTTTTAAAATAATATTTAATATACGATATTTTATAACTTCAAATGGATTTCGATACAAAATTTCAACAAAACATTTCGCAATACCGGTTCCAACAGGTGACTGTTACGTTCTATGCGGGCAATCTGACAGCCGACAACAAATTAACATTAAATGCAGTTAAAGATTATGTGAGACCACACATACATTATCTTGATTTTATAAGTTTAAATGAAACGTATAAAGCTTGGGCACAGTGCAGTTCGCTCTTCGCCGTGATTTGACCAATCAATCAAATGTAGTTATTAAACTAGTAATGAGTTTTTAAACAGTGAATTTGCTTGTACGATAGTGTGCAGCAAATCTGTAACTTTGCGTATATCACTATATTCATTATGTATAATAATAACACCTAGGCTCTAATAGGTAACCTCAGTGAATAGGGTAAATACAAAATTGCGGAAACCTCAAATTTTGTCCAAATATACCTACGCATTTTTAATCGACCCGCTTAACGAATTTGCGTAGTCTATCTATCTCGCTCTTGCTTACAAACTTCTTTACTCTCTTACACAGCGAAGCCACGGCCTCATATGTTATGTAATCATGGTAATTCGCTATTTGGACAACAGATTTGGACATTATCAGTTATCCCAAGTTAACAAATCAATTCTCCCAGGAAATGTTACATTCAAAATTATATAAAAGTCTAGAATAAAACGCGTAATGAAAAAGTAAGTGCGCAGAGTACATTAATTTAACATGTTAAATAAAGCGAATTGGTATATTGTACTGTCAAACTTGACGCTCATCAATACGACTTGGTTGAATTATCAGTGCATCAAAAGTTAATGAGCTAAACCTATTTAATATCAGTTACCGCGAAATAATGGACAAATAGAATTGAAATATAACAAATTTAAAATGTATGTCTATTTCTTATCACGTCGAAGGAAATCTACTAAACAAAATAAAATTATCTATAACATAAAAATAAGTCGGGTTTTCCTTCCTGACGCTATAACTCCAGAACGCACGAACCGATTTCCACGGTTTTGCATTCG
>DWPQ01001394.1:0-12383 GCA_018251795.1 Perichares adela | reverse complement strand
CGGAGTAACATACTGTCGTCAAAATAGTTTTATTTTTATGCGCTCAAGTGTATTCGGGAGTAGTGAACAGGACGTTGACGGGGTGAAGACGCAAGGGGGCGGGAGAGCGGGGGGCAACCAATCACGCGCTCGGAACGATGCTGTGTCGTCTTCCGCATCCCGCACGACAACTTAGGAGACGGAAAATACGACTTCTACGCATCGAACCAATCTTGCCAAGTCATGTACCGGCAACTGTATTATTAGTAACTATGGTATAGTATAGGCACATCGTCGACGATATCATTATACATGTAGTATTGTCGTGTGAGATCGTGTTTGTGGTATTGTTGTTCCAGTGTTGTGCTAATCCAGTTGTTGTTGTATTTGATAATTGTTGTTGTTGTGTAATGTAGTACATTAAAATAATTTATTTTTGTCTGTGAATTGTTGGACCATCTCACTTGTACTTGTTAAATCAACGTTGGAATGTTTTTTGAATTTGATGTCTTTGTCGAATCGTCATTGTGTTTTTTTTTATTTCATTAATCGCCATCTTTAATAATGATTCTTTTTGTAATTTACTTTATTTTCATATTTTCCATCGAGTATATTTTATGCTATTTGTATATGCAACTTATTTTTTTTTACTTGACAAAAATAAATACAATATTAGCCTTCGGTTTACCATTATAACTAGCGGACGAGACAGCATGAAAAATACGGCTCTCAAAATAGACTTGTGTCTTTATTTGTTTTATCAAGATAAACTTTATTCTGAAGTTGTAAGGTTTATATTTTAATTGGTATTTCAGAAAGACATGCCATTTAATTGCGAGCTGTTGGACTGTAACGTTTTGGATGTTTGATAAGAAAAGGGCGTAAGAGTCTATCGTTTAATTTTAGATATCGTACGTTAATGCTGAGTGTTAAGGTTTGTATTGTATTTTATATACGAAAGTTATAGATCTGTTATGGTTGTATAATGAAGGGACATCTCCCATACCATAGACGTCCAGGTGGAAATGTTTTGCAACACGGTTTTAGAAGAATTTGTATCTAGTTATAATTGTTGAATTAGAAGATGCGATGGATTAGATTAATCCGCATAAATTATATATCATTTTATAGATAGTTGCATGCTCTACCGACATCTACAGCTAAAACAATCATTATTGCTTTTGTTTTTACAAATTTAGTGCGAATTGTTCGCACGGGTATTCCTAGTTGTTTTAAATTATAGTAGCACCGCGGAGAGACGCGGCGTATAGCAACTCCACGATATCGACGCTTGATTTGTGACAAGCACAAAAATACATTATATTACGTATCACTTTTCATATCGCCCTGTTGGGATAAAAGTGACACAAATCTAAAAAAAATATTCTCGGCCGCCGATGCATTATCGACTACTCTGGTGTTGCTTAAGTCCATAGGCGACTGTTACCACTTAAGATCAGGATGCCGGTCTGCTTTTTCGTCAATCCTTAAAACTAAAAATATTCAAAATTCTTTTGTATAGTTAAGAAAGAAAAGAAAAAAGAAAACCTTATATCCCACAAAATGCTTACTGCAATTAACTTAAACTATGGCCATGTACAAAATTGTACCTTTAAAACGGTTTTGATAGTTCCCTCAACTTAAATCGTGTTAAACAGAAAACTAATTTCGATTTGAGTCACTTCTGTTCTCACAGCGCGAAGATTTGTTTTTATTGCACTTAGATAACGCTAGTGAAAATTTTATTTATATTAGTAATATTTACTTATTTTTATCCTTGCGTATTTTCTGCCAGATATGATGTTTTATACGTTAACCTGAAATATACTTTGGTACTTTAATTGATAATATTTCATCTAACTGCGAGTGTTATCGATTATCGTTCAAATAGACGTCTTCATTGTCGTGAGTACGTCTTCGTTTTTATGATTGCGTCTAAATGAAATTTTTAACGTTTTAATTGAAATGATTACAGTGTCAGAATTAATTCCAATGCCATATAATGTACATATTTAAATATCAAACCCGTCTTTATAATTTTGTTTTTATTTCAAATAATAAAATGACCATGACATAATGTTAAAATATTGATCAGTGTTATCATATTTAGGTACATAAATTATATTGTATTTGGCAAAAAATATTTCTTATTAATGTGCATTTAATTTTTATTATCAGGGATGATTTTTCAATGGTCATCATACGATCGTTTGTTTTAACTTTGTGCTTATTAGTATATATTTTAAGTCGGCCAGTCTTTGTATTTGTTGGTAGTATCTAAAGTATTCTTAATTAAAGTCGATTCATTGTACTGCGATGCAGTGTCTTAAAACATGTACCGTTGTCAAATATTGTTATTTAATACAATAATTTGTAATAACACTGTTTTAATATACATTTTTATTATCTATATTTTAATACGTCAGGAGAATACTTATACATTTATTTTTAAATGATTTGCTCACGACGGTTTATGAGATTGGAAATTGGGGAGTTCTGAAAGCTATTCTTTAAATTTGACTTAGGTCAAATACATACAATTAAAAAGATAAGATAATATGTGAAAAAATGTATGGAGTTATTCAGAGATTAAATATACTGTCAGCTGTGAATTTTGTGTGATTTCAAATATTTTAAACATGTAGCTCCTTGACGAAAGAACCACAATAATTGTACATTACATAGTTAATGTAACTTTAATAATAAACAAAATTGGTATATTTTTTCAACCACTAAGATATAAATATGTCACCCATACCTTTAAATAATTTCATACATACATACTATGTAGTAATTCGTTTTGATCAGTTAATTGTTGAATTTTTAAAAATCCTAGGTCACATTTTCCTTCGGTAAGTATTAGGAATGTTAACCAACTTGATGGCCCAGCATTGAAAATATAACTGCTATCGTAATAAATATCTTTCGATGACTAAATAAGTATATGTTGAAAAATTATCCCAATATTTCGATAAAATAATGATTTGTGTATGTAATAAGATATTGTTAGTTATATTTAAACTATTGTATGTATTCTTAGGACGTTATACTCTTAAAGTGCCTTCCCAAATGTTTTAATGTTACAAATACAATAAAATTTTATTGAATATTAAAAATGCCGTGTGCGTGCGATCACGTCACACGTCGCATGTTCGTGATGGGAGTGTTGACCTCTGGGAAGATTAATAAATTATGGAATTTTATTACCAACTTCTTGTTTTATTTAACTACTGGCAACACCATTTGGTGATAACAACCTATTTATAGTTGTTCTTAATTATCTTACTGCTTGATTACGTTCCCGTGTTGGTAAACGATGTAATCATAGATAGTAACGCAACTAAAAGCCTATTGACACCAACTTACAACTCCTTCGCGATATCAAAGACGACCAAAAGCGCGTCGTCGTAGACGGGAAGGTAAAAGAAAACCAGTTATCATTTTCTAATTAAATTTATTAAGGTACGTAAGGATTTAGAAGAGTAGACGAAGACAACATTGTGAAGAGGTGAAGACAGTAGATAGACGTGCTAGAGAGACGGTGCGACACAATTACTACTAAACACAGATCACACACACATCCACGGAGTATTATGTTATGCATAGTTTATACAGAGTAGGCAAGCCTGTCTGTAGGTGTGTCCATCAAATAGAAAGAGACGGAAGATGTGAAACTCGTATGTCTTTATCTAAGGGCAAAAAAGACGCAGCGCCTATTTGCTCTCTGTTTTATATGGACACATTTTTGGCTGGCTTGCCCACTCTATTTTATCTATGGTATTATGCCAAGAAACAAAACCAATTCATTGAAATAAAACATTTAACCAATTTCATCTATTAAATTCGTTGCTGAAAGCTGTTACGCTCAATTATCGAAAACGATGACCGTTTAATTATTATTAATGTATTAAAGATCATGGTTATTTAATGACACAGAGAAGGCCAGAAGTAGATGTGATTCCGGAAATCGGATACAATACTATGTCATTCACTAAGTAGACACTAACAACAAATTCAAAAGTGTTGAATACATGACATTGGTTTGTTTGTTGAAATCAGAATTTTAAACGAACTTCTATGTTTTTTAAGTCTTCCATTTTTGAGCGTACAGCAAGTAAGTTTTATATTAATCACTAATATCATAATTAATAGTTGACAATAAAATGCAACACATTTACAAAACATTTTCCTCACATAAATTATAGTATGAAGTTTTATGGATCACTGAACTGGAGAGGGTAATATTTTGCTTCAGTGAAGGGCCACAGCCGTCCCTAGAGAAAGGGTCCGTGTAACATTATTGTTATATAAATTGAATACAATTAAATAATTGCTATACAACCTTTTAAATCTAAATACGACCATAGTTAAGTACCAACCATGTTTCACAGTCTTATACGTTTTGAGTGGAGCCGATTGACTTTTGTATTTAATGCCCTAAAATAATTTATTTAAATAAAATCTAACGCTTTTAATCTAATTAAAATTAAAAAAAACAATTTAATCAATTATTTTTTTTGTAATATTTAATATTAAAGGTATTTGAGGATCTTCAATGGCAGTACTTCCTCCACGCTCGTCCACTCTTATGACATTAAACAAACAGACACTTCTATTCTAATTGTTAAATGGATATGAAAACTATTGGACATGCAATTGATTCGAACAACAATATTACCTTCAGCAGTCCTATTTGATTTCTGTCACAGTCCTATTTCTTTTGAAGAGTGGCGACCTGAAGGTGTTTGAACACCGGCTATGACATCTATAAAAAAATGCATCACCGACGCATTACCAACGTAC
Organism: Perichares adela; assembly: GCA_018251795.1. Classification (NCBI taxonomy): domain Eukaryota; kingdom Metazoa; phylum Arthropoda; class Insecta; order Lepidoptera; family Hesperiidae; genus Perichares; species Perichares adela. The sequence continues at coordinate 7,601 of DWPQ01001394.1, read as the reverse complement.
ATCTACAAATGTTTACACACTACAACAATCAATCGACCTCCACAAACATTCAGAATGTTTTTCCCCAACATTCCTGCGACCAACCGAAACATTAAAGTATAAAATAAATATTCGAATTTGTGAGCAAGTGTCGGTGGACTGATATGGCGCTTTAATTACGAGTACATTAAACGAACTAAAATAGTAGTTTATAAAACACAGAGCACACAGAACGAAGCACTGGGAAGTGTGAGAATTGAGTGTGTGTGTTGCCTCCACATACAACACACTTAATTCACACTTAAAAATTTAAACATTAATTTAACATAATTTTAATTATTCGTATTAAATATCACGCTACATTTCACATGTACAGTAAATGCTTTTTGTCAAATATCATTGATATATTTTTCCTATTTTTAAACGTTTTTATCCTCCTGTTTAACAACAATACGTTTAAAAAACCAAAAGCAGTTTGTAATTTTAATTTCTTTTTATGAAATTGATATCTTGAATATGCAAAAGAAACCTTCCTTAAAACTATTTCTATCCCCTGTATTGTATTGTAAATTTTGTATCAAATCTACATAGTGCATAATTATGTTATAATAAATACTATGTTCACTGGTATTTATAATTTTGCATCTGGAAGTCTCCTAACTTCAATAAATAGATCTAACGGAAGCATGTATAAATTGACGCCTCATTACCATGTACTCTGTGCTTTTAATTATAACATAGAATAAACTAAGAAATACTTTGTTATTACAGCTGCAGTCTGAACGCACAACAAGTTATAAAAACATAGAGAAAAGTAAATTCTATTGTATAAAATGAACAAAACATTCATTAGAAATTATGTACCTATAGTATTAGACAGTACGAAATAAACGATTGTTAAAAATATGAGTTAACAATTTCATAGTTAACGTTACAATTAATAATAATTTTTAAAATTAATTACGATAATCATAAAAAATCCGTTTCAGGAGACTAGCATTAAATGCCAGTTTTATATTGCAAATTAATAAGAGTCAATAATTACTTTAAATTAATAATATTTAATATAAAAAACACGGAGATTTAGTCCGTGTGCACACATACCGAGTATCCTATTATTATAAAGATATAATTATGTAGTATATATTTTATTTATTTATTCAAAGAGCGACCTCGAAGTGATAATTTGTGGCTGAACACTGAATTTAATGAGACCGATTACCAACATTTCTTGCATGACCCACAGTTATCCCACGTGGCTTGGGATCATAATGGGTGGGGTAATATGTCCATTGGGTGGTCAAGAATCTTGAGGGCTTACCCATTCATGAAGATATTTCAGATATATAAACTACGCATGTTTACTTTTCTGTTAATGTCCCATATATCTATAATAAACATACGTTGAAATAAAATATTATACAAAGTTTGTGCCCTGGATTGAACTCCGGACGTCAAATGGCATCCAATTATTAGACCATTACACAAAATGTTTCAGTAATTACAACTGATCACTTCGAGGCCCTTAAAATTCTAACATCTAAAATTGACATAACTATAACAATAAAATTGTCACAAAACGACCTCCCCCATTGCCTGTCATTTTTGATAGAGGTAACAAACTGTCAAAGGTCAAGTTGTTATTTTAATAGCCAGAGTCAATAATTCACAGAGCTCGAAATATTAAGTTATCAAGTATCGGTTATTATAGAAAGCTTGGCAAATTATGGTGTCCATTGATTTTAGATGGTTAGTGGGTGTCATATACAATGTGGGGGCAGAACCATCCGCGGGAGAAGGGATTAATTCACGATATGAATTTGTACGAACTATTTGACTACATAATTATTTATCCGCCGCTAAATCTAACTATTATCGCTGTCAGTGACGGTGGAGCTGGTCATTCGTATGATGGGGTTCTGCGTGGAATCACTGGAGTCGCATTCTACCATCAGTATGTCGTCCGGACTGTCGTTTCTGTCTGAATTGCTCTCGGTGTAGGTGCCTGTGGGCGACTTGTCCTCGATCACCGCCTTCAAGTACGACTCGCGGTCCATCATGGTCGCGTCTCGCGCCAGCGCGAGGACATCCAGCGACATCATGCTCTTCGATTTCTCGCTCCTGCTGATTGGTGGGTTCGGATCGAACACCACCTCTCGGCTTATCGACTTCGTTCTCGTCAGGTTCGAGTTCTCTTTCCAACTATCGCTTGGAGGGTACTTCCCCACGTTCATCGAGGTGGAGGGCGCGCTAGAGTTCCTTGGAGAACTCGCGGTGAACTTGGATCTCTTTTGCTGATTGTTCTCCTTCATCATCAGAAGCTGATCGAGCTTGTTAATCGTCTCGTTAAGTTCCTGCGCCCACGCTTCGTCCGTTTCCACGTCATTCCTGTCGATAGGTTTTAGAGCCAGTTCTCTCACTCGTAATCTCAGCTCCTGTAAACTGGAATCTTCATCTTTCTCGTCCTTCTCTATATCCGCTTCGTCGTGGATGGGGTCTCGTTCCGCGCCCACACCTGGCTCTCTCGGTCCGACCGGGATCGAGTCCTTCCCCGGGGGGTACTCTCCTCTGCGTCGGTGTATCTCCTCAGATATGTCTTCGAGAGCTTTCAGGGACTTGGAGTAGCGGAACTTGGCGTCCGCTATGAGCCGCTGGAGTTTCTCTATCTTTTCATTCTGCGTCTGCAACTGCTCGTCACAGAGCTTCTTCTCCTCGAAGTACAGACGTGATTTTATGATGTTGCGTTTCTGACTTTCTTCAAGTTGTGCCACCTGCTCGGGTCAAGTTTGACGAATATTATATAAACAATTCATAAAATAATATATGTTACGTCTGATACTAACAAGACGCTGTGCGAAAAAAATAAATCCAAGTTGGTGTGGGACTCACTCAGTATAGTATAATATAATTATGGTTGCAACACAAAACATAGTAGTGATGTTGTTCGAATACCTTGCTTAAGAACTTATTTTGTTTAAATACTAATTACATTATTAGATACTTTCAATTGTATATGTAGTGTGTCAATTCTTTTTGTTTTTCTATTTCGTAGCACGCATCAAAATTTCACGACTTACCTTCCTCTCAGCAGTGATGTACGCCGCGGCTTTCTTTTGATGTTCCCGCCCACTCTCTGCTTTTCTCTTCTCAGCATCCATAACCTTAAAACAAGCCAACACTCTAATGAGATACAAAGACTTTTTATGTTCATAATAAGATCTAAGGTTTAAGTTAACGAAAGACTTGTTACGTAAATCTGATAATGAGAAGTTTTTTGGAGGTCCCTATGCTCTGCACCACTCAGCTTAATCCCGAATATACTCAATAATGGTGATGAGCTACCAAGCTTGCATCTAATTCGTTAACTTGCGTTGCTACATTTGTACCTAATTGGATTACCACCCTCTTAGAATCAACGGTGAACCTTTGGCATACCGTCAGAACTGTCTCCCATTTATCGGCAAAGATGTCAAAATCCTCTAAGTTTCTCAGCAGAGTGTTGAGAGCAGATAGAGTGCGTGGTGTGGGAGAATTGAAATGTGTCGACGTGTTTCGGTTACCAGTTGCAGTGCCGGAATAAGCAGATCTTCCGCTGCTTATTGGCCGGTAATGCCTTTATTGTGGCAGACGTCCACGTGCAGCAATGACCGCTTACCTTCAAGTTGCCCGTCTGCTAGTTTGCCAGATCCCTATTAATATAAAATAAATCGGAAACAGTCATGAGGACTGCCGACAGAAGCGAAAACTTAAACTAAAAATGTAAAGAGGAGCATCTTTACATTTTTAGTTTAAGTTTTCTTTGCATGCATAAACATATTTATACAAAATTTTTCACCCAAAAAATTCTCAAGGCCCCTAAAGAAGTTTTCACTTCAAAAACTTTGACGTTCCAACGTTGACCTTACCTTGATGATGGCATGGTTGAGCACCTCCTGCCAGTTACTGTCAAATTGCCACTCGTCTTGTTTGCTGACAAATCTCTGCTCAGCCAAGGTCACTGTTTCCTTCGCAGCGGCGTGCAGCTCTGTAACACCACAGAGAATAGACTTAATCAGAGAGAATTTTGAACCTATAAAATCACTTTCTGTATTTTGCCCAAAGATTGCTTGGCAGAAAAGTTTGGTACAATGATTTTTTATTGTGGTCAATAGATATTAATAAAATATAGTTTTTGTTAGAGTATGAACTCTTTCGAAATCAACCTTGTTTTTGACAGACTTCGTGTCGGGACTTTTGATTAGACGCACCGTTCCATAGCACTTTGACAGAATTCTCTAAACCAATATAACGAAAATATATTTTAAATAAGACACTTAAAATATTCAATTGTACTTCGTAATTTAAATATTTTCTAGCTAACGTTTTTGAACAAACCTCTCTGAATAAAAATAATTGTGTCTGACATTGACAGTAATATAACTTTTGACTGTAAAAATCTATTTGTAATTTATTGCTATCTCCCATCTGTCCCAACCAGCTCACCGCTCCCAAGGTCGTCCGTATCTCCATTATTTGTAAAACATATTTGTTGCCACCCTATCTTATCTGCGCTGTGTGTTTGTCTGTTTGTACATTTGCAGCACAGTACGTGATATTGCGGCGTTAAATAACCTACAGTGAAATTATTCAAACTATATTACAATTTGATATAAAATATAACATGACAAATGACACGACACATGAACTAAACGTTTGTACATATTAATATTCACACATCGCTAGCGTGACCTAATTCTCTACAGCACAGAGTATCTGGGAAGTTTAAAGTCAATGGATTTTCGTACCATAAAAAATCTAAAACAATTCTTCCGCACTTGCACGACCGAATACGATCGAGACGTTCAATCGATACAATAAGCCTCTCAGCCAAAAAGACGCAGCGTTAAATCTTTCGACACTTAGTTTCGTTACTAAACTTGTGGAATAGCAGTGTTTCTGATGGAAATTTAGCTGTTGGCCTTAGCGCCTTTATAGTTTCAGGCGGACAGAGGCGAGCTGGAGATGCTCAGCCATAGAAGAACTTCAACTAGCTAAGAGGTGGTGAACCCTCTTCGAAAAATAGGGGTTGTGAGCAGACACAACCTGTGAAGTTAATAACAGTGAAACGTCTGTTAATTGCAGATACACCTGGGCGGCGGGTATCACTTACTATTTACCTAGGGGTTCAACACGTTCGCCGGCTGCTACCATAAAGAAAACTCTCCACCAAAATCCACTAGATTCGTGTGATACAATATTCTCTACGCTACCTTTGCTTTGAGACACCAGAAACCTGTGTACCGGTAATTGCTTGAAATGTCGTTAGAGCACAAAAAACATAGAACTTCTAATCCTAGAGGTTCAGTTTAAAATTACAACCGAGCTAAATCACGGTACACTCATATAGTCAAAGCACAGTAATAAAATTATCAATTGACAAATGGTTTGATAAGCCCCTTCCTGTACGGAGTGCGCCATCGTCCTATCTAGAGCTAAACCATCTGTAACCGATACTTAGTATCAATTAATAACAATTCCACATCCTTTATAAACGAGAAACTAATTTCACAGCACCAGGCGGATAGTGAATAAACATCTGTTGTTATTAGTTTGACTTCAAATAACCATTTCTTTGACAGCGCTAGTTTCAGCCTTCAACTAATAATGAATTAGATACAGCAACTCTGGTTGCCCTGTCACATTGAGCGTGTTTAAGGCCATAGTTCACCATGTTGATCAAAAGCTGGTTGGCAGACTTCACCATCGAGAACATTATGGAGAACTCAGGTACGCAGGTTTCCTAACAATGTATTTCTTTGCAAGTGATAAATTATTTCTAATACGTCAAAGTGATCGTGGTAGTAACAACGCTGACCAAAATAATAATTGTGATGATGAGAAGCAGTCCCTGTTTTTCTTTGTAGATGCTAAGGAGTGTACTATAGCTCTCTATCACCGACGGTTTGTTGCGCTTTTGGCACACTGGACGACCGTAGTTTTTGTAGCATATTATAATACGCACATAACTTAAAAAAAAATCATCAGTGCTCTTTTGTTCGGGAGACCAAAGCTCAATCCACTAGGACAGTAGTGGGCAAAGTGCGGCTCCGGAGCCGCATCTGCCAGTTTAGCTCCTGAAGTGCGCCTCTGGCACAAATATCCACGGAAGGCGTGTACTAATTTAGTCTAATAAAAGTTTACTCAACAAGCAGATTTGGCTCCCAATTTTTTTTAAACGATTGTAATGTCCATTATCAGCTCGTTAGCTAGTAAATTTCCCGACCACTGTACTAGGATATCATAGTGTAGTAATTATTTAATCAAATACGTATGTTGATTCTTCTCTACATACTTAACATCCTATCAATATTAACATTCGTATCTCAGCTACATAAATAACCCTTTTTCCACGTTACATCACAAGTGAATGAAAATTAGTACAATTATCACGTGAAGTCGCCAGACACAGCTCGATTGTGTAGATCCATGCTAGGCCATTAATTACTATGTCAGCTCTTCGCAGTGCCTTGTTAAGTGGAATGTGGGTTATAAATCAATACTAATCAGAAACTTCAACTGCGAACGTACAGATAGATACAGTTGTTCAGCGTTACTTTTTAAAACGGATAAGTCATAGATGATATCTTATGGATTCCAGGCATGCTGATTCATATACTTTACTGTTCTCTGTGATTGTGTAGAAAAATACTTCCTGGCAGTTTGGATCTTCTTCTTCTAGGGCCTACTCATTGTAGGGAATTGCAGAAGCGATGGTATATATGTATTGACTTTCGTAAAGTGTTTGTAAAAACCAACTTCGAATAAATTTAATTTCATTAATAGTTCTGTCGGTCGCGTCCGGCCATATTGCGTTATTTATGTTAAAATTTTATTATTACTGCAATATCAGCAATCGACCGGTCGAAAAATGTTTAGACGATTCGGAGATCACACACAGACAACATTGCCTTTTTTATATATACCATGTATACGTCATGTACCTACTCTTAATTGTTTTCGTTAAAATAGTACCTTTGTAGTCTGCTGCTGATAGGTTAAAATAAAACTTCACCCTCATAATTACTGCAATTGCTAATGATACAAACGCACGCCGTATTTTTTCCAAATCCTGCTCATCGCTAACAATATAAATTTCCCAAAAAATACTTTCTATAATACAACCTTGTGACGTAAGGGCAAGGTGTAGCCGCCAGTCGCGACACCAAGTGCAAATGGTGATAATATCCCGCCCTTGACCGAGGATGGCCTTGCCCAGCACGAGCTAGCTACCCTACGGGAAGTGGCCAATTTGTAACCATTACGAGCGCCGCGTGTACAAATATTTTATGTAATCTATTTCTATTCACAGCTACAACTGAGATAAACTATTATTGGTTTAACAAAACCTGATCACATTTATTTTATCGAGGCAACAATTTTATACGGAGAGCACACCGTTTGCTTCATAATTCGGATGAGACAGTTAAAAAACGCAAGTCTATGGCACATAAAAGCAAGTCTATAGTCCACTTGACAGTGACCCTTACTAATAAAATATATAGACCCAACATAATAAATAGACAAAAAATCATGTAATGCAATGTAGTTTACTGAATATTGGTTTGCGTTTTCTGACGTTCGCA
>DWPQ01001393.1:0-12390 GCA_018251795.1 Perichares adela | reverse complement strand
GTAAGAAACCTTTTCTTCCACTTGTTTATGTCAATAGCAGTCAATCGAGACCTGAGCCCCTAGACAAAAATCTTAGCGGTAACCGTTCACGCTCACGCAATTTTAAAATGTATAGTAATGACAGTCGCTGCGGAAAGATTTTTGGCGTGACAGCACATAATTTTTCCGCAGGGACTCTCATTACCATACATTTTTTAAATAGCGTGAGCGTGAACGGTTACCGCTAAGATTTTTTCTAGGGAATCTGGTCACTACCACGCTTGGATGTCTGCGATAATAAGACATCACCTACCCATTGCTGGACATTATACAAAGCAGAAATCGCGGTTATTTTCGTAACTTACAATTTTATGCAAATAAATAATATAGACAATAATAACGACACCTCTTACGCATTAGGTCGTATCATAACGAAATAATGCGATTTTACAGGGAGAGCCATTTTTGTGAACGTTAACGCCCTGTTTACACTATTATTTAGACGTCAATTGAAAAACTCATTAATTATAGTCAATATTCAAATTTTGATTTCAAGAATAGGTATACCTATAGTAGGTATAAAGTGATTCTAATGATACGAAAATAAAGTTTTGCTATAAACTGTGTTCCGATCCGACTTTATGCATGAGAGATGTAGATAAGTCTCTCGTCCCTAGGTGGAAGTCTTTGGGCCCCGATACATGTCTCTTTACCCGGACTGCATAAAGAAATAATAGGTCAAATTGTTCCAAATCGCTCCCTCAGTAGCAGAACTTAGCGAATCATGGCTAATGAATACGTAAGTGGCAGGGAACTCCCAGTCTATAGTCGACTTTAGACAACGACTTTACCATTCAACGACAATGATATTCTATTCCACTGAGAACTGTAACAATTCCCATAACAGAGCATAATATTTTTATTGCACCATATTGAAGCATTGGTTTTATTTATAATGTACCCGTATATCGTACACTAAAATGGTTGTTGATTCGTTGTAATGAACGCTTTGTTTGATTGTTCCTGATGAACATTTTGCTGTTGACCCAGCTTTACGGCTTCACTAGCTTGCCCTAACCTAACCTAACCTAGAAATGTTACTAGTAAGTTTGCCGCTTATCTGTTTTCCCGCTTCACGTCCATGCTGCCTTTGATGTCTTATTCGGCGGTGACCACTTCGTATCAGGTGGGGACAGTCTCCTGATTTGTCGGCTACTCCCATCTCCCGTCAGCACAAGGTTTGTACTACTGAATCTCTACCTACGACTATTAATTTCACCTCATTGTCCAACTACAATATGTAGAACACAAAACCTCTAAATACAACTAGCACATGGAACCCGGACGAAGTTTTATCAAAAGTCGGGGTAAGAATAAGCATTCTCATTTTCTCTAAATTAAACTTTAAGATGTTCTTATTATTCCAGGTATATTATATTTATGTTGAAACTTTACGAATGCTTTAGAGTAGAATTTTATTATTAGAAACCTCACTGTTGAAAAGCGCCAGGAATCAATATGATGATTTTTTTTTTATTCATTTATTTAGGTTTGCCAGTGGTTATACCACACTTACATACAAAATTAAACTTAAAAACTTATTCTAGCAATTTAGTGTTTAACCTTTTAAGGCAAACACAGCAAGCACCAATAACGTAGCAAGTTATACATAATAAATTGCATTTACGAAGCCTTGTTGTTGTTTATATTGTTGCTGGGAAATACATTATGCATTCCACTCGATAGAGCATGTGGGACTCAGGAATACTCTCTAAAACCAAGCATACTCCCTCTCTTATTGTAAGATACCATAGGATCGCTCCAGCATGGCAGATGTTTATGAACCCTGGTACAGCGGCTGAACTGTGATGATCCGGTGGTATCAAATGAAGCAATTCTTCCAGCCAATATGTGTCATAGATTAAATAAATAAATCATTCCGGTACACAGATCCACGTATTTAGGTCATGCATTGTTGACAACAAACAGTTTGTTCCACTTCAAGAACGTTTTTGCGGACATCGATGACAAACAAATATGGCGGATTTTATTACTTCTTGAATTTGGGGCTATTGACTTGTTGACATTTTATTACCTTTTTAAAATGTCTTTATATTTTGTACTAGCTGACCCCACAAACACTGTTTTGCCATACAAAAGATTAAATCGTCCTAACTTTTTTAGTTATGAACCGATTGATATGAAACAAACAGTAAATGTTAAGTGTAGCTTAACACAATATTTAAGTGACAATCGCATCTAAATCGGATCAGCCGTTTCTGAGATTAGCGTGACGCTGACAAACGCATAGACAAAAGATAAACAGACAAATAGACAAAAACTTTAAAAAACATTGTTTTGGTGTTCTATTACGTTGATAAAGGACCCAATTTCTTTTTTTCTTATACGATTATCTGCAATGTACAGACAGGGATCCGTTACATTTAAAATTTTATATGTATAACTTTATGTCTTGTCTCCATTTAAAACAAACAGTTGATTGACTATTATAATACAAAATCACTTTTATTATTGTTATAAATTAAATGAGTTCTATAGTCGTTCGATATTTTTTGAATCGACAATTAATTCTATATACAATTAAGAGTTCTAGTATAATGATCAGACTTAACAAGATATCGTAATAAGTATAATACTTGACCGCTTTACACGCCAATTTTAGCCACTCATTATTATTGTTACCTTGGAGTCGATTAGTTATTACAATTCGGCTGTAAAGATTTCTATAGTTTCACGTTCTGAATCATTAATGCGGTTGGAGTTTAGATAATCAGTAAATATTGTTGAAACCACAGAACACAAAAAGTTCGCCACATTTTTCAACTTTTCACGGAAACGACGCCTGCTCTATCGCTACCACTTCGGAAGAATAAAAAAAAATCGAGCTACAAACTACTCTGTAACCAAAACAGATAAAAATATTGTACAAAAACATCATTATCTATGGATTGGTACAACCAGAAACTTGTGTTAATGTCTTTACGATGATTTAAAAGCACAATAAAGGTACCGAATTGTATTTTTTATAGCAAAAAGTGTAGTTTTTTTTTTTTAATCTTTTTTGTCTCTGGTAATGGTCTCCAGTCCTTTAGCTGTCATACTGCTCTGCCCAGTTCTCTCGTAATGTAATAATACACTAATTGCTTTCTTAATTCTTGCGCAACTTCCAGAATACATGTCGGTAAACACGTAGAAGTTATAATATAAATAATTCTAACAAATGCTTTCGTAACCAACTTAATTACCACAGATTACGCATATATGGGCCAATGTTATTAAGAAATAAATAAAGTACCAGTTGTATTTGAAGTTTAACGAATTACCGCCATTTTTACACAACCGACCGTTTTTTTTTTTTTAATTTTTCGTCAAGATAATTTGATTATACATTGCAATGTAAGAACGGAAGTGACTTAACTTAATTTTAAGTTTTTGGGACATTAAAGAATTGTGTATTTGATATACATACAAATGTTTTTGCTAAATTATACAATTACTTTTTTAAATAACTATCTATTTAATACGGACCAAATTCTGCCATATATTAGATAGAATGGGCATAACTATTTTATTTATGAACGAAATACTAAATGTTAAGTGTAGCTTACTACAATATATTAGTGAAAAGTGTCAAAACTACATCTAAATCGGATAAGCTGTGTCTGACTGAGCGTGCACAAACGCACAGATAAATAGAAAAAAAAACTAACAATCATTATTTTCGGTACTATTTCGTTGATTAAAGTTCCATAAATACTTTTTCTAGTATATCTTCCATGTACAGACAGCGATCCGTTACAATTTTATTATATGTATTGATTTATATTTTACTAGAAATCATTGTTAGACTTTCATCCATTGACAAAAATACTGTTTTTTAACAAATATTTCTTTATTGACCACTTAGTTATTATCGTACGATACGATAATTATGTCAATGTTTAAACACCATTAATTTATAAGTTATCTATAAGTAAAGATTTTCTGTACGGTGGTAAATTTACTCAGTTATCGGGTATTGACATAAAAAAACAACTGAACCTATTAAATTAATATAACAATGAAAATACTTTTTTTTTTTCCTAATTGCTTCAATTTTTTCTGATAACAATTTTGTTATTATTTAAACAAACAGCGAATAGCAGATAATTCCTTGTGTATTGTAATTACTATTTGTACCACATTGTTTATAAAGTACGTAAATAACGAAGCCTGTTTTATTTGTATAATATTTATTGTCTCTTGCTTAGAGGAACGGAAACATTGATGAGAGTTCTCCATACCTAATGTTCTCAAAGGCGTCCAAACTAGTCTAAAGTCTGCGAATGATTACTTGCCCATTCTGTAGCCTTATTACATATTTTATTTTATTATCATTGAAAACAATATTTTATGACATAAAAATGATAATCTAATATATAAAATTCTCGTGTCACAGTGTTAGTTGTCAAACTTCTCCGAAACGGCTTGACCGATTATTATGAAATTTTATAGGTATACTCGGTAGGTCTGAGAACAGGATGTAAACTATTTTTCATACCCTTAAGTGATGAGGGTTGTCCACCCCAAACAACATTTTTAATTTATTGGGCAATTTTTTTTTCATATTTTTTTTATGATGTAACACCAAAAAATCTATACAACCTCCAATTTTCACCTTTCTATGACCTACCCTATTTTTTACGCCGACTTTTACATGGCGAAACAACGTTGACGCGGTCAGCTAGTAAAATTATATAACCATAATCACTAACATCTCACACACACAACAAGCGCATGCCCGTACCTCACAAACAATCTCACTCATACATACACACACATATACTAACCTCTACTCACAAAACACACCATAACATTATTAAAATGCCAAACAATTTTATCTCGTTATGAAAGCTATTTTCGCAAGGAACACTAACATCTATGGTCAAATTTGATATCTGTGGTCGCGAAACCCAATACAGCGTGTGACCATAAACAATCAAAAAGCGCGAATTTAAAAACAAACACGTAAATCCAACCAGACCAGTGACAGACAGCGCCCACAGCCGACAACGTAAAAAGTACAAACAGAGATCAGTCGAGGTTATCCGTTCACTTACACTTATAATGTTACGAGTACTCTCGTTTCGCCACCCCGTCTTGTTACTTTTCATTGTTAACGATTTAAATCAGAGCAATGTAATTGCGCCGGAAGCAGTCATAGACTAGAATTTGGTCTCCTGCGAGTCAATTTATGTGCGTATTAGAGGCTAATTAATTATCACTGCCGTAAACAAAAACATCGTAACCTGCGTACTTCAGAGTTGTATATAATGTCCTTGAAGCTGCGTGAAGTCTGCCAATCTGCTATTGGGCAGTTGTGACGATAATAATAAAATAAGTAAATAGTAACATATGTAGTTTATTGTTTACTAGCTGTGCTTGTGGCCTTGCATGCATGGTAATCAATGCGTCGCAAAGTTTTTCCCGCGTAATTCCGAATCCCGCGGGATTTCTAAGATTCTAAGGTAAAAAGTAGCCTAAGTTACTCTTTATTACATCACCTATCTTTCAGTGAAAGTTCCGTCAAAATCGGTCCAGCCGTTCCAGAGATTACCCGGAACAAACAGATAGACAAAAATTTTAATAACTGTTTTTTTTATATATGTATCTTGTATACATATGCATTTAGTAAAAAGCGGTTATTTTGATATTACAAACAGACATTCCAATTTTATTTTTGTATAGATATATCTATACAGATATACTTACGAAATTCCTCATTACAATCTAAATTTAAAATGTTAACTGGTAATGCATATTATTACCGTATATGTATCAAATATTAATTAAGGTTTAATTGTAAAGAAGATGATGTGGTGTTACATTGAACGCATACAGCCTCTACTTAGCGACAGCCTAAATGCAAAATTGTTGCTAATTAACAAGCCTTTTAATTTTTAAATCCAATTAAAAGGTTTCATTTAACAGTAAAATTAAACTTGATAAATAAAATAGAGAATATATAAATATTTACTTACTGACTTTACATGACTTTACATAACTTTACGTTTTACGTCACGTTCTATAATACTTCGAAATATTTTGACAAAAGTATTAATTGTTGGTATATAAAAATATTGTTGACACCATGTACTTTAATCGGTGTATTATAAAATAACGAGAAGAAAGCCCGGCTTCGCTCGGGTAAAATGTGGCATTTTCGGCATCGTTGGCATCATGTGTGTAATCCAGACAAAGTAGAATACCTACTATGGCAACAAAAACACTTAGCACAGATGACAGGGCTTATGTTAATCACTACTCAAGATGTCATCCAGTTTTAGTGACGTTTCGTTATAATGGTAAATATGGCGACTGCGATTTTTCTGTCAGCACCATTAAAATTTAACAAATTCATCGATTTAAACGAATTATGTGGATATAAGTTGTCGACTCGAAAAAAATATTTTTTTATGTTTTATTATTTAGATAAGGTTGCGATCGAGTCTACCGTACCCCGGCACCACATTATTAATATAGATTAAGTAATTTATACTCATTGCCTTGTATTAAGTGTCGTATTACTCCTTGAAAATTACCGAAATTACGTGTAACCGCGCTGCTATTGAAACTCTAAGATAGATAGATAGATAACAAAATAAAACCTATCTTGAAACAATATAGTCTAGAACATTCCACAAGTAGTATAACAATGTATAGTATTCTACGAATGCAATAATTACCTACTACTGTTGAAGACTTAAATACAACGGATGTTATTTTTTATTCGCTTCATTAAATCAGACATTGTAATTTATTCTAACACATCTGGCAACCCTAAACATAAACCAAACCTCAGTTTGACTTGACGCGTTTGATGACTTTCACAAGTTGGTTTATTTATATAAACAGCTGTTCAGCTGTCTGTTCTTATGTAAACACGAGATGATAATAACAGTTGAATACAATTTTTTATGTTAATTTTACCTCAATTCTTTTATTAGCTCCTGGGAAAACTTAATAAAATAAGACACAAAAGCACAGTAAAGCTCATTTTCATCTTAAAATACACAACGAACAATTGTGCGCATGTGTAATACTTTTTTTAAAGCAAATTTTAACATTATAGTATAATAGTGGGTGATAGACATAATTTACATTAGCTCAATTAAATAAAAAACCAAAAACTTTTATCATAAAAAAATAACATTCTAAATTTAAAATGTGAAAAGTAAAAGTTTTTCCATTTGCCATAGACCAAGTATTTATAAAGAGACAATAATTAAGATTCACTTTTGCTGTTTTTCTGTTCCATTGTCAATTGTTCCCACAGATAATAAAAGCGAGCTGGAGGCATAAAGAATGTAACGTTATCGTTCCTTTCTTGTTCAGATCTAGACGCTTCAATACATTGAATCGATAATAGCTTACTAGAAATCGATTTTACCGTGCAACACGATCGATTACAATGTCGTAACTGTTGTAAGATGAAGTAGATGAGCAGTTCGATGAATTCAGCATGTATCATTGAACTCGCGAGTTAACAAAATGGAGATTTATTTATTTTATTTATTTATTTATTTATTTATACATTAATTATAACGGATCTACCAATTACAATAATTAATGTCACTTAATTCAGATCAATAGTTACATAAAATGAAAATAGATAATAATAATAATTGAAATAAAATGAAAATTATACACCGAAAAAATAATTAGAAGTAAAAAATAATTAAGCTGAATAAATGAACAATTTAAAATATCTATATATAAATGTCAAAAATAAAACAAAACACAAACATATAATAAAAATAAAACTTAACACAATTATTACTGTATTTCAGCATCCATACCTCACGCATTCATTTCACAGTTCAGAGATGATGTTTACCAAATATAGATGTTAATATCCAGATGTTTTAATAATTATAATTACATATGGAAACTGAAATGCCACATATTTTTCGATATCACCAACAGTTAGCGTCACCCGAGACTAGTAAGATTAGCAAACAGATAAAATGATGTCGCAATAAATTGAATAATAATGACACTACAGAAATACCGAACGTGTTTGGTAAATAAACTACAAGTTATGCTCAAAACGAAATTTAGTGGAGTTTAATCAGCGGATCACGTGTCTATCTTCTTGTAACGTTCATATAATATCCAATTACCCAATTCAGTTCTTTTTTTCTTTTGCCCTACCTTACGTGGCCTGGAAGAAATGTCTACTTTAATAGAGATTCTACAAAAGTAGAGATTTCTTTCAGGCGACGTATTACTGTTTCTATCTTCTAAATCGATAATATTTTAAGCGGCTTTTCTTACTATTTATTATCTTTTAACTTAAGATTATTATTTACTGCACAAATAAAGGTTATTTGTATATTTTCAATTAAATAAAGTATTTTCCTACCATAATCCATATAGAATTAATCAGAGACGTCAAAGATAAGTTAACCCTCCAGTATCGAATAATAGACTATTAATTATACTTATTCACAGAGTAGATAATGCGGCAAATACAAATATCAACCCCGTTTTTAGACATGACAACAATGAAGTGAGCATAGGTAATTAATGACGATATTTTTCTCTGCGTGTGCGTGTCGTTTGTTCAGTTGCGAGATATTATTAATGGTTGTGACGTTGTGACAAAATATTTAACGTAATTAATTACTAGGTACTTAGCATTTACGTACTTTCTACGGTATTTCTTCATTATACAATTTTTCGAGAACCAAGCTTGAAAATAAGACGTATTACCTCCAAATAACCCCACAGGGAGCCTTTAGGACACTGCAGCCCCTATTTTTCGAAAAGGTTTCATCCACTCTTCGCTAGTTTAAATTCTTCTCTGGCTGAGCATTCCAAGCTCGGCTCTCTGTTCGTGTGAAGCTGTAAAGGCTGCTAGGGCCAGCACCAAAATGTCCATCAGAAAGAAAGATGATCTCGAAATTCGAGACGTAAATTTCCCTCCAAAATTGTGCAGTTCTAACGTCACACGCTATATAACGCACATCTGTTGCGCTAGTGTTCCATCGTTGCTAGGCAACGGGTATAACATGACATTGAAACAACTAAACTAGTATAGCAATAGAAAATCAATTCTTCCAAATATCTTTCGAAGTGTGAGTTAACATATCTACCCCTTTTCGAATTAGAGTGTTATTTGATCGATTACACGCTTTATACTAAAGTTGCCTACAACTAGTGTGACGATGTACTGTAAACATTTTTATTCATCTAAATATTTTTTCCGTGTGTGTGTTTATTGTCTAGCTCCTCCTAAACAGCTCGATCGATTTGGATGGCATTTTGTTTGTATATTTCAATGGGTTCCTACAACAACAACCCATAATTGTCCCACAGCTGGGCTCGGGTCTCCTCTCACACTGAGAGGGTTTAAGGCCATAGTCCACCACGCTAGCCAAGTGCGGATTGGCAGAATTCACACACCTTCGAGAACTTTTTTTTATGGAGAACTCTCCGGTGTGCAGGTTTCCTCACGATGTTTTCCATGAAGTGACAATTAATTTCTAACAGCATAAGATTATTTGTAGGTATTAGTGTGAACTTCAAATAATTTAGGGATTTATTATTGTTTCTATTATTTCTAAAAAAATATTTACTATTATTTCTATTATTTATTTGACTTCAAAAACACTCCGAGAAAACAATACAGAGTGAAAGTGATTCCACAACACGCACGTAAGAGGCTGGAAATGTCTGAACTAACCTTACATAATAAATTTTTCAATCCATGTCTATCTTTAGATCATCTTGTATTACCAAGGTGTGACGACGGTCATTTGGACCTCAGAAAGTGGTACAATTTGAAATTTATGTTATATGAAAAGCAGCAACTCCGTCAGGACAATGTTTTGTAGAACATTGGTTTTATGTATCTCGTAAAACAATTAAATTCCAAAAAAAAACTAATAAACTTGAGAAAAAAGTAGCCTATTTTCATCCTAAGACTTTTAAGTATCTCCATACGAACATCACAATCGGTTGATCAGTGATCACGTCACAGACAGACAGCTAGACAGAATTGCTTTCGTATTTATAATACTATGTTAAAGATATAATACGAATAGTATAGATATTGTAACATCAAATAAACGTTTGCCTGCAAAAATAATACTGGTTTCCATTCAGAGCTTTTCCTATATAAATGTTTTAAAAACCTCTTTCTTTATGGACGTAAAACATTTACCTTGCAAACAATCGTCTTTGTTACATAAGTGATGAGGGAAAATGCACTAATCTTTTACCCAAAAATAATACGACCTTAATTTCCTCGTTGAAAATGCAATTTGTCGGAGCGGGCCTTTTTTGTTTTCACTCCCCGAATTGTATAAGAGAATTTTTAAGGATCTTGAAAAAATAATGCCTGCAAATTGTGTGTACACCCAATGAGATACTCAAACATTTACCGGAAAAATATAAAGGGCCCACTGCAAGTCCTGAACATCTGTTATCAAGTTTAACGATAATCTATAAAGAGGAGTAAGAAGCAAAATTCTGACGTATGTTTCGAAGAATACTAATTTCACTCATCGTTATTATTAGTAATGGTACTGAAGGAACTTGATAACCAAGTAACAATATTATGGCATCAATTTGTAATTTGTGTCATCCCTAAATAATTTGAAGTTCACACAAAATATTCTATTGTTTAGAGAAACTGAAACGTGTACGTCTCTCGATATGTCGATATCGAAAATTATTTTCGGTAGTTTAGAAGTGTTTGCCAAAATAATGCAGTGAGCAGTGCGTTCGACCAATTTTCGTTCATGTTTCGCGGTGAAATTCCCGTTTGGCAACCCGCGCGGCATACATCGATGAAATTTAATTGGCCTCTATGCTCGACCAAATATTGACACACAACTATACATGAATCGCGAGGCCATTTCAAAAATGTCTGGATTTGTAATCTATCGATAAGCTGGCTTTGCTTCAAGCATATGAAACTATTAACCTAATAGTTAGTTTCAACTGAAATGTTCTGTGATTACTAGTGATGTAACATACATTTTTTTAATTCAGTAAATAGCATGAGGGATAACATCATTCTGTAGACTTGGGATAGAGTAATAATTTCAACGTTGCTTTTAACGATCAGTATTCGCACCTCTAATTTTGGTCTCCTCTAAATTAAGGTTGGTGATAGAAATGTGAAACTTGGGGGTTGTATGTAGTTTTTATTGCGACATCATAAAAAAAATATTATGAAAAATAAGTCTATAAAATAAAATAAAAATTGTTGGCCGTGGGCCCCCCTTACGACTTAGGGGTATAAAAAATAGTTTACAACTTATTCTCAGACCTAAAGAATATACGTTGAAATTTTCATAAAAATCGGTCAAGCCGTTTCGGAGGAGTATGGCAACTAACACTGTGACACAAGAATTTTATATATATAGATTCTTATTGCTTAAAAACAGATGATATTCATAAAAATAATGTATAAGCGCTTAACACACAGTCACATAATATCAACCGTAAACAAATAGATGCTCTTTCGTTTATGGTTGAAATCTGCGGTCACTAGCGACCACTGGGCGACCACTGGGCGACCACTAATGTTTATAAATCGAAATGAAAGGTGAAATGATTCATATTTAAACATTATGCCAGCCAATGTGTTCCAGAGCAGCGTGTAATATTTTATTCTACAACTTGCGCACACAGTGAATAGTGAAACATGGTATAATTTCGTTATATTTGACAAAAGAAGGTTGTTTTGCTTTTCTTTTCAATTGTTACTACTTTAAAGGTAAAAAACTTCAATTCAGCCATCTATTTTTGCTTATTTTAACCAGCCGACTCTGTATTGTCCTCGCAAGAATCTCGAATAAGAACTGAAATAAAGAGCCAACTACTTAAGCAGCTCTCGGCGGTTATGCACGGGCGAATCGCTTTCATTTATTGTATGGGTACGTAGTGGACTATGGCCTTTAACCTTCTCATTGTCAGAGGAGAACCAAGCCCAGCTGTGGGACAATTATGGGTTATCCAAGTGTTTTATTTCTGCGAAGCAAGCGATTATTAATTTCACTTAGGATTATTTTTAGTTTAATTTAGCTGATCTTTCGTTCGGTCTTGAACGGTAGATATTGCGTTTGATGTCACGGACGTCTATGGGCCATAAGGGCCCAGGATTCTGTAAATTAAGTCAATTTTACAAAATTAGAATTCGTTGCAATCTATTTCAATATAATTATCATTTTTATTCGCATAAAACTTAGTTTCAAACACAGCCCAATTAAAATGCCGTTTAGTATGGAAAACAGACAATGTACCAAATTGTATACCGCTAATTGAAATGCTATACGATGTGCGTAATTATAACCATTGGTCTTGAAATATTTAACAGGGTTGGTACCCTGTCAAAAT
>DWPQ01001392.1:0-12391 GCA_018251795.1 Perichares adela | reverse complement strand
CCAAATATAAACAAAGCGAAAGTTTTATAAGTATTACTAGCCGACCCCGCCAACGTTGTTTTGCCATAAAAAATATGGGTTGGTGATAGAAAGGTGAAAATTGGGGGTTGTATGTATTTTTGATGCCACATATAAAAAAAAATATTTAATAAAAATTGATCATAAAATTAAATATTTTGGGCGTGGGCCCCCCTTATATGTTAGGGGGATGAAAAATAGTTTACAACCTATTCTCAGACCTACCGAATGTACATACAAAATTTCATAAAAATCGATGTAGCCGTTTCGGAGGAGTTTGGCAACTAACACTGTGACACGAGAATTTTATATATACTATAGATATAGATTTATTCAATAAGGGATAATTCATTACATTATTATAGTAAAAAAAAGAGCTTCGTCCATCCTTGAAGTCAAGGTTGCTCTTTGATCGCGGTTGCGCCCTTCGGAACAACGGGCGAGGCTGCGGCGCGAGGTCTCTCCTCTTGGAGGTCACTGGAGCCAGTATCACGAAGTTTAATATTCGAGCTTGTTAGTAAGATTTTAACCAGTCCTTCATTATGTGGTTTCTTCCAACTTTTAGAAATATCCGTGAAAATACATATGTGTCTATGTGGCAGCGTCGGAGAGTTAATACTGAGCGGATCCCCTGGCTTCCTTCGTTCAACAAAGCGTCTGTGATGATTTCAACGATCTGAACATTCTTCGGCAACGGTCCTTCTGCGGTCAATCGTGGTGATTTGGTGATCCTTTGGTGTTATGGATGACGTGAGTCCTAGACGGCCCTGACCACTTACCATCAGATGGCCCATCTGCTCGTTCCCGACTGTTCTCATAAAATTAAATTAAAATTACATATCCACACTAGAAAACTTTAGATTTCATTTCGGTTATTTACATTGACAGATGGCAACCCTACTGAGAATTAACGCTTCGAGCCACGAAAGGTGCGTTTACATTGGGGTGGGTTCACTTCCTCGAATGGGCAATTGTAACACTTTAGTCTATAGCTACAGATGTGCTATTGCCATGTACCGTTAATGTACTTGCGTCTTAGCCGACACTAAATCCATTGTACACTTTTGAGACGCGCGGTGATGGGAAAGTGTATCGGAGATATAATTGAAAGGAAATAAAAAGTGAGTGCTTTATTGCGTTATTAATGTATGTTCAGAATAAATGTACCGACGAGAATGGTAACAATAAATTAACTATTGATATTTTTTATTGTACTGGAAGTAGCGAATGGTGCATTCCGCATTGGTGTCACATCCTGACTACGGATATCAAAGTAAGTAACTGTTAATGGGACTTCAGTGCCATTTGTGTTACGTATTTGTGCTTTGTATACATTAAATGATTTATTTTTGCGATTCAATGGCCCTAACGTCATTCCGTTATGTGTTATGCCACAAGTAAATAAGTAAAACTTATTGACAAAAGATGTTATGTACTTAATAAAAATCCTCATTTTACGTGATGACTTCATATTGATAGGGAGTGTCTTCAACCTTTTGATTATGTGATCTGACTAGCTAGGATCTAGATCCCAGGATAATTTCGCGAGGTCCAGTTGTCGCCTGGATAACCTAGCAGATGGACGACATGAATGGTCACCGACGGCGATAGACGTCCGTCGATCGATAAGGTAGCGTGAGACCTAACTGTTAGTGACTCTCCAGTGCACCAACTAAAACACATAATAAGTATTTCACGGTTATTTCTAGAAGGAGGATTGTAAGTAAAAAAAACCTTGCCGACATTAAAGTAGGTATTCCAGAGATCTCTCTCGTTGTTTATCGGGGGACACCATAGGGACATGGTGTGCGGCGGTCGGCGGTACACTTGGAGTTAAATCCTTGTAAAGAACTTACATTATAATGTGAGGTGCTTAACTGATCAGATTTATCACTTTAAAGTGGTAAAACTCATATCATGTAAATAAAACAGAGATAGGTAGAAAAAACGCAATCGCTTTATCACTGATAGATAAACAACAATTATAATACTTACTAATTATATAATTATGTAATTAGTCACAATGATTGTGCCAGTGATGAATTCGGTGTCCCACAACATCCTCGATTGTTGTAAACAAGAGCACACATAAACCCAATTCTTCGGTTAGTTGTGTGTGTCCGTCCTATTGTTATGTACTCATACGTACATTATTGGGTACACGTATTCCGCCCACGCTTTCCTCTGAGAAACATAATCATAACATTTACAAACATAGTAGATGCCCCCCATACGAAACATTAATTTCCAGGATCAACATTAATCTTCGGGATTAAACTAGCTACGTGGTTAAGTCCAGAAACCTCCAACACGAGGGACTATAAGATATTTATTTATTGCAATGACTACAAAACATAAATCAATATTAGCTAATCTCTTAACTTTCATACTAAACTTAATTTCTTATGCGCAAACAGGACCATTTCACGGGACACGCAGTGTTCTAAATAATGTATCATAATATGTGTTCCTGGCTGCACCCGGCAGCCCGCGTCAATTTTCAATGTTCAATTTTCAATGATGAATATTCTTTCTGAGTAGTTTTCAAAAGTGTTCCTTTAAAGATTGAAGAATTTGGTTGTTGACACCTTATACATGAGCGAACAAAAGGGAAAGCTTAACCAATCTTACCCAAATATACAGGAATTACCCTTTCAATTATGATTTATGGCAACACCTCCGCAAAAGGGGATTGTTTCTTAAAATCAGTTTTAACAGGTATCTAAGTGGTAAAAGAAATGTTTCCACCACAGAAGTAGGACTGTCTGTAGTCTGGTCTTTAGAAAAGTTATATTTTTATGATGATTACATCCGCACACCACTTATAGTTAAACTTTTGTAACTTTCCTAAATAGCTGATTTCTACCATGTAAGCGAAAGATTTTTGTCAAATTTCAGGTCTTCAAACCTAATGACTGGAACTATAAGAATTTAATAATTCAAGAGATTTTGTGATGAGAATTGATATAATAGGGGGAAATCTAAATATCAAAATAAAAGTTTCAATCGCATCCCCCTATAGTTACCTACCACTGCCTACCAGATACCATACCTAACAGATAAATTGACAAAAAAAAGTAAAAATACACCTATATCCTTTGATGTCTGTACCGATAGCAAATCCGACTTAGTTAAAACATGCAAAACATAAAATTTAATGTTTAAATTGAGTCCCGTCACAGTTTTATAATATGTGTAGGTGTAGTACTGTCCAAACGTTTTGACATCAGAATGGACACCTCTCTAGGATCGCGGGCTCCAGACCGTGTGGGAATACGTCATGTCGTGGAACCACCGTAACTAATGCTAACTGAGTTACGGTCACACATACCACTAAAATCATTGTAACTCACACATAAACTATTGCTACCAGGAGTTAGCGGTGCTAGCGGCTTACGTTTATATTTTCTCGGAGCCCCTATTTCTCAATATGAAAACAACCATGATCTGTAATCGACACGGGTGAAGCTCATAAGCTGTTTAAAATGTTATCATGGCGGAAACTAACCATTTGATCTGTAACCGTATACCGATATTTTGATTCAGTTGCATGGTGGCGGTGGCGGGGAGCCCTTGATTATAGATAATTGATACTGTTGAGAGTTATGTCTGTTAGCTTGACGTCTTGTCCGTTTCACAATCTCGGACATCATATTCAATTGAGAGCATTTACTTTTCATACACGACGATAGATGGACAGGGACATGTAATTTCTAGTTGAGTTTTATTTATATCGGAGGGGGTTAAGATCTCTCGTTAGCGCCTGTTGGGTCGGAAACCTCCCCTCGAGTGGGGTGCATGGGGTGCATGGGGTGCACCAGACCATAAACGACATTCGCTACACGGTTTGCACAAAAACAATATCGCTAGCAGTCCCCGTTTAAGGAACAAACGTCGTCTCCGCATTGTACTGGCTGTATTATCTCCGACAACAGCGGGGGCTTAGACCACTCGGGGGTGTCTTACCGACCGTAAGACATCTCATTGTATAATTTCATATTTTTTCAGTACTGCACCGGTATTCACATTAAGCCCATTTATTATTTGTGGAATGAAAATAAATCACTATATTTATGTAACCCATAACTTTTTTAAATTATTATATTTTCGGTGAATATCTTTACAACCGTGATTTTTGTCACAGTGTGCTTTATAGATTTCAGAATTAGACACTTTAGCACTTTGCTGCGTCTAAGTACCTACCTGAGTATAATAATTGCCCATAAACAAGTCATATCTGTATGTACACGTATAGATTATGGAAAAAGTAGCCATTCTGTTATCGAACAATTACCATACATTTGTTATTGAAGTATCCTCGGCAGTTGTTGTAGGCATGATTTATACTTGGTATTGTGTTGCGTTGCGCCATTCATCTTTACCCGTGGCAGCCCTGAGCTCCGACAATACCTTATTCATGCACAACTGCTGCTATATTTATAAGTTTTTTCAATGTTCAATATTACTCTGTACTTTTATTATAGGTACGCTAAAAATGGCTCAGCGAATATGAGAAAAATAGCGACTACCTACTGCGTCAAGAGCGTATCGTTTGTTAGGATCACGACGCGACCAAAGTTGAGTGTGACGTGTAGCCGGCTCCGGTGTACTTGTGTCCACACATATTAACAATAACTCGCTTTTCCTACTGAACCTTGATGTGAAACTATACAGAACATAGCGGGGCTAATGTATCATATTTAGGATTCATCGACTCTCCAAGGGCCAGTCTGTACGAAGGAACTCCGTCGTTAAATTAAGGCACATGACATCAAGCTGTGATTTTAACGTATTATCCAAATTAGCTATGGTGCCCCGGGGCAACGACCCTCTTTATTTTTTGTCGAAGAGATTATACTGGCCGCCCGCGACCCCTCGCCGCGGGCTGCGCGTATGCTAAATGATTGAATTTGATAGGCACTACGGATTGGTTTTAATAAAAAGATGGACGGAAGGGGAATCACTACGGATAATGGATTTAGTTTAGCGAAACGAGATCCTCCAGGAGCCTTATTTTCTGGCAGAGGTAATAACGAATTAACCTTATCTCCGCGGCATATTTGAGCTATGAGGATTAACATAAAATGACACGTGTAATGTCACAGGTAACATGAATTCTATTATATGAAACAAACAACTAATTTATAGTTGCCCAATAAACCACGTGTCACTGATGAATGTTTCTATAACAATACAATCCAGGCGGAAAAATAGAACTGGTTAAAAGTAATGCCTTTAATTGCACGTCACTTCTGCCAACAACTTTTAGACACAACCGAATTGAATCACCTAAACGTAAAAATTGTTTTGCCACATTTCAAAATGAATCGATAATATATTTTCAGTATTAGGTAATGTTGTACTCGTAGCTAGTGTAAGCGGTTAACCCAGTTGGAGCGGATGGGCGAACTTGGCATAACTCGAGTGCAGCTCACCTTGTTGGCACCAATGCCAGATGAACTCCAGATCCAGTCGTTCTAAATCATAACAAACGGACGTACCAAGTGGAAGCCTCGTAAGTGTACCTATTCAACTATAACATTATTATGTTACCTCACTACTACTTTATTCCATATCCATGCTCACTACGGATATAATGTAGTTATAGGTGTACGTACGTATATTGGTATCGCAGTCCGTACTCAGCATGGCATACTTTATGACGTGCCTAAGTGTATTGACAAAATATTCAATCATTGTTGAAGTTTAATGGTTTTTATTATTAGTAAGTATCGTCTTCCTACCGGGGGAGGTAAGTTCCAAGGCCTGTCGATACTCCGTTTTTTAGAATTGATTAAGCGAGAAGACCGGTGTCCAGTATCTGCTGAACTACCATCTTGAATCCACCATATCAATGGTTTCACTGTTAGGTTGTTCTGTAGTCGTTAGAAAGGTACCGCGACTCACGACGGGCACCACCCGGTAGCTCCATCGAATCGATAAATTAGGTCGATGACGTCATTCAGGAAATCATTATTCAAACGAAGTTATCTCAAGAAATATGACAAAAACCCTAATGTTCCGAGCACGCAAGTTGTTTCGTAATAGCCAAGTTCTGCGGACATCAGCAGTAAATCGCTTTTAAATGTTAATTACCTACTCGTAATTTGAACACTTTTTATAATGTGTTCGGTTCTGTACGTCGTCTGTACCAAGTAATACATTATTGTGAACACTTGAACCCCGCACCGAGTGTGTCGTTTGACATAGTTTAAGTTTATATGGAGCATGTGTGCACTCAACTAAATGTATGTAGTACATGCGCACACCGCTACACCCGGCACACGTCGTCCTGCCTGCAACACCAGCGACTGCACCAGGACAATCTTTTTATACAACATTGTTTTTATGTACCTCGCAAATAATTAAATTCCTGAAAATACTAAAAAAACAGTATCCTATTTTCATCTCAAGACCGTCAAGTATCTCCGTATGAAATTTCATCACAATCGGTTCAGCGGTTCGGCCGTGATAACGACCAGACGGCAGACGGACAGAGAGTTACTTTCGCATTTATATAAATTAAATTAATTACAATGTTCGTTCGTTCAATGTGTAACACATGACAGCCTGTGGTCAAATTGATGCACAGAATGAACACTAGCCAAATAATTTTGAATCGTGTCATGAAACAAAGTTATTTGAAATTATAGTGTGTAATAATATGAATATAATGAAATGGGTTGTTAACATATGATACAAAACGGAATACCTGGAGCCGCAACTATTCAATGTGACCTGAAGCACCTTGTATTTAAGACGTGGGCCTTCATCGGCGGCCTCGTAACCAGCCTCCAAGCTGCTCGGCGCGTTATGCACGCTACTATTCGCGCTATGTCACTACGCGACTCAAATTCCAACGATGAAATTCGGAGCCGAACAAGGTTACCGTCATAGCTAAAAGATTTGATTTGCTGGAATGTCAATAGGTACGTTCTTAGAAATGATAAAGAACTTACAATGTAGGTACATCTTCATGTTTTGAACACACCCAAATAAACTTGAAGACCTAAATAAATCTGAAGACAATTTTAAGGAAACTCTTGGTCTATATGAATAGCCGACAAACAAACAGACGGGCCTACTTTTCTTATAAGTAATCGTCGGTCCCACGGACGTCCATGATATGAAAAGCATTAACGACGCGTTTTTGGTCTACAAGGAAGGATTATACACAGATTTACATATTGAATTGCATAATTTAGGATATGTCGTAGTACATACGCGAGTAGCAACTGAACAGTACCAGTGATAAACTATTGAATAAATGACAGATGAACTGAAAAGTAACGTCGGTGACAAAACGCTAAGCCAACAATACCACTGTTTATCTAAGTAAAGTAAAACGCGAAAAAAGCGTTAAATTGTCAGCGTTATTGATTGGTTTTTTAATAAAAGAGACCGGATAAAATCAGCTCTACTCGGATCGTGTATACGAACGTATAGCAAAAACCAGTAATTGTTCGCCCGACGGGGCTCCGGTCCGAAATCTTTTGTCATTCCACAATTGCATTTCTTTCAAGCGATTCATAAAGGATAACACAAAGGACTTTCTGTCGCGCGATCGACTCACGAACAAGCTGAAGAAACAACCCCCGATATAAATAAAAATAACTGAGATAGGAAATGAAAAGGGTCAGCCGGCGGGCCCTGCACTGGCTGCTCGGTAAGGTTGGCAACTTGACTCTGCCGTCAGCTGGTGACCTTATAGTTGATTAAACTCATAGCTACACGCCTACACCATACACTTAGTGTCTATACCTAGTCGACCTCAGTGCGCTGTACAACTGGGGGTAACAATAATTAAAATATTTTGCAAAGTTTTAGTTTCGTGACGTCTGCTCTTCCCAAAAAAAAAGTTTTATTTTCTTATATTTTTTATGTTCATAACGAACCAACGAGCACACGAACCACCTGATGTCGCGATGACACGTCAGAAACACTAAAAGCATCATACATACATACATAATAACCCATAACTGTCCCACTGGTGGGCTCGGGTCTCCTCTCACATTGAGAAGGTTTAAGGCCATAGTCCAATACGCTGGCCAAGTTCGGGTTGGCACACTTCACAGACCTTCTAGAACTTTTTATGGAGAACTCTCCGGTGTGCAGGTTTCCTCACAATGTTTTCCTTTACCGAAAAGCAAGTGACAATTAATTTCTAATTTTACGCACATAACTCAGAAAATTAGTGGTGCGCGCCGGATTCGATTGCACGACCTCCCCTTCGGGAGACCAACGTTCAAACCACTAGGTTATCACCGCTCTAAAAGCATCAACAACGTTTTATTGCGAAAGAGGGTATCGCTACACTGAGTGATGGCGGATATCCATTATCTTAGTTGATTACTGACTCAGTTAATCTAGTAGTTAGGTAACAGCGTTTGACCCAAACGTTGGTCAGTGAGTCTCAAATGAATAGGACATAAACGTAATTTCAATATTGAAAAAAACAATGTGTTAAGTGGCAACCCTACCTACAGTAGGAGCTGGGAATCAATAAAGTGTCTGATGTTATGCCGTCGACAGCCCGCAGTGAATCTGTACCGACGTATAAATTAGTTTCTGCTCACCCAACATATTAGGGGAGAGAAATGTTTATTTTATCTTCGGTTATGAGAGGAGAGGAGACTGCTGCTTATTACATGACGCATGTGAAAGTTATTGAGTACGTTTAGGTTATTTCGTGAAAATGTAGGAGTGAACTCGCTGTCCAATGTCCAGTGGGCGTGATGGTTCAAATACCACACACCGTGCAGCCGGAACCCATTGCTTTATAATATTTAACTATAGACACAGTACTTGTCCATAACAATAATTACTTGTATAATTTTACGATAGTCAATAAATGCAAAAAGTCCGCAACCCCGAAGCTATCAATCAACAATGCGTTGCTGATCATGTAGGAAGGGGAGGTGAGGGGGACTCTACAACCGAAACATATTGTGTTGTATAAATGACAAGTTACTGAGTCACCTGTAACTATATATGTGTACCAAACGAGTCACAAACCCCTTCTTTATAAAAATACATTCTCGTTCGATTCACCATAAATAAGCTCGAGAGCGACACTACCATAAAGGGACAATTTATACATTGAATGGCATTCGCTCGGCTTATAATTTTGAATAGAGCGGAATATTGTATAGGGTATTCAAATTCATTAAGACCCCTCGGGCGAAGCGCTCATACATTAAAAGGAACGGCACGTGAAGCGCCTTCAAATAACGTCTCATTACAGAACGGACCCTGGGATGTATCGCGCACATCCCTTCACAAACTGTCGATCTTACGTAGGAACACTATATCATTTCATTTTTTATACTAAAATATATGTTAATACGCTGAACATACATACTATTAAAGTGAAAAAAGTTAAATTTAATTGATAAGCCGTCACGAAATTGTTTCTTGTGCAATGAGGTCCCAGAATGCTGGCGACATTCCCACGTTGGATTGCTAAGTTAATCCTTTGGCCGAAGCAAGCGCCAGCCGGAATCATTTGGAGTCTGTGAAATATATTGTGTCGGATAATACACAGATATATATTTCTGAAGTTAGTGAATTTGAGCAGCGGTCGGCGCTACACCAACAACTCTCAGAGATATTTTTAAATGGGAGATACCGTGCTATCAACACAAGTCGTACCCGATACGAGACAACCCATTCTTCCATGGAATTCATATCGTACCGTCGGTCGCTGCAATGCCGTTGACCCCATTAATAGATACCAAGTATCTTTCTAGTAAACGAGACAAAACATGAATTACGAAAAAAGTGGACAGTAGTGAGCACAAACATTAAAACGACTCAAAACATGTTTCGACTGGATAACACAGTTTGTAAACATTATACTCACAGTTGGTGTAATGGTCTCAACGCCGCGGCGCCGGTTGTTAGAGTTCGGCATATTTTAAATTACATGAAGTATATTATAATGATAGTGATCAAAACTAAGATCAAATGAGTCCGTGACAGCTACTTGGTCCCAAACGGTCCCGATTCGAAACCAACGATCTGACTCTGTCTGAAAGCGCCGTATTAATAAATCAAACTCAACTCAACTTGTATATTATGCTAAAAGCATCACATTTCTATGACTGGAATTAAATTGATGTTAAAGCAAAAATATATACCTACCTAATGTTAGTCTCTGTATAGTAAGTATTATGGACGTCCATGTATGGTGGTGTATATCACCTATAGAAAAGTAAACATATGTAAAACTACATTATATATCACACACCTATATTATCATATACCTACATTATCCGTTCTTTGACACGCTTAAAACCTACATGAAATATTATTTTTTTAAAACGCCTCTAACAGGGACGTAATTTAAATTCGTCTGATGCGAGTCTAAAGACAGCTTTTGATAAAAGCTTACAAAAGCTCCCTAAAGCCGCCGTCACATTAAAACATTTTTAACAGTTACAAAGGTAGCGGTCGGAACATTTTGGACGATTGCGATCTATCTTTTGTGTTTTGAGTCAGATAACGTTTAACAAGCAGCGAGACGTTCCCAGAGCGACTCTCCCCGACATGTCACGTCCAGCTAGATAATACGAGTACACCTTGACACCTTGTATGGAAATTATTACGTTTTAATTGACCTAATTACTGCTCGGTTTACAAGTCGAGTTCTTAATACTCCCATCGCTTAGTGATTTACATTTATGACGTCCCATAATTATTACTGATCTTTTTGTTCATTTTGAATAGTATAGGCATTATGTTTAGTTTTCAGTAACCAGCGGCCTCCCGTAAAGGAAATCGCATAGAACATTTTATTTGAAGGTTGTTAGAGATAAGTCGAAGTAATAAATATATTGCTAGTGTAGTCATAATTATCGAGCGTTTTATAATAATTCTCAGTGGCACGAATACACCCGCGAACTCCTTTTGAATATATTACTTTGTATCCGTATACCATATCTGTATATGGATCAATGTATGAAATGAATAGTGAATACAATGTAGTTAAAACACAAGTAATTCACCGAGTACAGCCACGGTCGGACGGTCGTCGAGCACCGAACGGATTACACGTGCGTCCGTCGGTTATCTTGTTAACGTAATCTACAAACTGACGACGACGCATCAAACATTCAAACTATGTACAATGAAAACTATTACCATTCATGTAACAATGATCACTTTAAGTAAATCTATTTAAATACATCCAACAATCTCCGAGCGTTTCCCATCGCGACGCCCTCCCTACCCTTTAAATCCGGACGAGACGTTTGGCCGTCACAAGCAAATGTTCATGTTCTGAAAAGGGCTTTCAAGTCACGGTTATTCATTCGGGTCTGTATAACAAAACATCATTGTGCCGCACCGCTACACCGCCGCTCTCTCGCGGTCTGTGTCCTCACCCTTTGAGCGAACGAATATCAAACTCGTTCTAACCCTTCGCAAGATGAATCTCCAAGGAGTTCCAGTTGACAAAAATATCTCGTAATGGTATTCGATAAGGACTCTTTGTGCGAGACTTACTGTCCCGCCTTAATGAAATTCTTTGTAACTTTCATTCTGTATCTGAGACTGATGTCGATTCGTTTGCGATTTTTGATTCAATTTACTTAATGGTCGCCAATATATGATAACATACAACATTTACAGTGAACACAAGCATAACAAACAATACATAAACAGTTCAACAGCGATTAGGCTTAACGAGTTGTTTATTACATTACAATTTTATGATTTTTAGCAAAATGGTAAACACCGAATACTTATAATTTAGTCAATTCCGTCTGACTTTGTTTTTATGTAAATAGGCGTCTAACAAGCAGACTTGCCACTCGAGAAGACACACCGCCGCCCTCTGACGTTCGTAATACCAAAGCCATCACAGACGCGTCGTCGTACAACCAGAAAGGGTGGCGAAATCTTACTGGAGGGCCCCGGCGGCCTCGCCTCGTCCGTCGTTCAGCAGCAGGGTGCAGCAGGGTGCAGCAGGGTGCAGCAGGGTGCGTCACGTGAAGATGCAGTTGGTTTTATCCCAAGTTTTAATGGAGGAATAATAAGGAGTTGCCTACTCGTATCTAAGAACAGAAAGATGTTTCCACAACTTTCTTCTGGCATACCAAATGATTCGACTCTTTAACATACTTTTAAAAGCACAATGTATTCGCGTCCAGTTATCAGTACGAGGTACGTGGATCGCAGACGACGTGAGCACGGCGGCACGTACAGCGGAACCAGTCAAACATGTTATTATCTAATTATCGCTCCTGCGCTGGGAACCATCCTGCCTCTACCTCCACGGCAACACGACCGTCCTCGACTGTAGGTTCCACTAATGGGGCCAGAAGGATTTTCAAGTACTCATGGTCCCATTTAAGTCGTGGAACCAACAATG
>DWPQ01001391.1:0-12393 GCA_018251795.1 Perichares adela | reverse complement strand
CTTCAGAATTATTTATTAGCTTTTAGTACATTATCTTTTTTCTATAAAACCGTTTAACGTAAAATTTTTTATTTTATAATTTTTTATTATATAAAACAATTTATATTGAATGAAAAGGTTACGTATGATTTTTGAAAGTAAGTCCTCTTGAGATGTAAGAAAATCAACAAGGGTGCTTTGTAAACAAAATTTCGTGTTTCGAAATTATCTGCACGCATATATTACGAATATCAATTTAGAAATATCGCTCCATCACGCGGGTTTATTGATTTTATGAGAGCAATAAACATGTTCCTACTACACGCAGTAAATCATGTGAGGCACCCGGTAAACGCCACACTTGCTAATATGCACGTTATAATAAATTTAAAATAACCTGAACATTATAAAAATGCTCGTAGTCGGTAAACTTTTAAGTTTAAATAGAACTTCGTTATCTGGGTACCTTATCTGGGTCATAATTTTCCTTATCCTACGATGACATGATTCTTGTTTGGTTTATAGTTTCGTAGAACTAATAAAAAGTAAGTCCCCGCTTTCTTCTTTTCCGACAACGTGTTTGTGATTATTTTGGTGTTAGGTGTCCTCGGGCTGCAGTAACCACTTACAATCAGGTGTTTCGTCAACTATATATTATACTTACGTGAAGCAAAAGCTTTGGACCCATTTTTTTTTTTTTTTAAATCGCGCGGACGGAATATTATGTAATTTGGCACACTTATAGTTTATGTGTACGAGAAGTGCAGAACGCTAATAATTTTGTTTATTAAGTACATTAAATCAATAAATGAATCATTACACACACTACAATACATATGACACACCACCCACACGCATGATCCATGTACGTATACTCTTTTGATGTTTATTATGCAAATGGCAGTTGGTTATCAAAAACTTTCAGCAGCGTTTTATTTATTAGATATAACGTAATATTGAGATACTATTTTATAATCACAATTATTTAAAAGATATATTTTACTTTATTATTATTTTCTAAACGAAATGATACAAATTTGGATTTATCACCAAGTTGTATCTATATGGAATTAAATAAAGTTTTATTATTATCTGAGAATAGAGGTCTCAAAATTACATTCTAACAATTTTTTAATGAGTTATAGTCGAATAGCGACCACTAGGCCATCACTAGTAAAAATAATTGTCCAACCGTAATAGAGGTTGGTTTGTACTCAAGAATGAATGGATCTTGATTAATCCCACGATAAAAACTGAATAATAATCACTGGTAGCAACAGCACTATCACAGTAACTATCCGGTATTTACCTTCAGAACAAGCAGGATGTCCCTGACAGACATTGTTGGGGGCGGACAATACCTATCAGTTTCCTCTCCGCGTTTTTTCTGATAAACCTTTGTCTGAATGCGCTGAATGCAGTTGGAAGCCTCTTTGTGTTGGGCTCTAGTGATGTGAATCTGACTTCTTTAGCGTCTTGGAGACAGGGCTGTAAGTAATTGGTTTTCTTATAAGTAGAATAAGAAGAAAAAGGTAGACAAATATCAATATTTTATTTCATACATGCTGATGTTTTTCAACCATCAGTCTAAGCCAACCTCGTCGGTAGCCTGCAAACAACGAACGAAAACATAGAAGTTCAATAGAAAAGACACTACACCACACTACACTTTACCATGCATTGGCCGGTATTGGTCGTATGCACCGCATGATGGATTGAATAATTGACCAGTATTCAAGTGATTTATTAGTGTTTCAGTAGCGTGGCGAAATATACTCTAAACCATTTCATTTTAAAGAAATCAGCATTTTATATAGCTTAAATTAAATAAATTGAATATAATTTTAAATGTTAAAAAGTAAAACAGGTGTGATAGGACTGGCAGTCATAATTGTGAAATGACACTGTTATTTAAAAAGGGCTATAAATAGGAAGGGAATGGTGGATGACCAATAAATGTATATTTGTAATAAATAAAGTGTTGTAACTTGCAGTCAAGTGCATTGTCTTTATTTATAAATGTGTCTTAAGACTGTTTATAATATTTTATAAATCTTATATTACTTATGTGTCATTATTATGTCTAAGTGAAGAACTGTTGTAAGCTTTGTTGTTCCTTGACAAAATCAGACTTAAGTGCCATAATAATGAAGTAATCATTTCCCCGGACATGGATCCCATAAAAGGACGTAAGGCGTCCAAGATGTCGTTATATTCGTGTCCCTCATAAACTGGTTTAGTAGACATCCGTTATATAACACTTCTAGCGGCCATTCCATTACAGATACGCGTGTATTAACCCATTCTCAATGAATTTATCAATCTTATTATTACGCAACTACAAAAAGAAGTATTAATGTCTTCATTTCATTATTGGGGTTTCAAATATATATTTGAAAGAGTGGTAAATATATATTGATCGCATTTATCAACCATATATTTCTTTGATACTTTCTTGCCTTTGCTAGCAATCAGTTACAGTGTTACTAACTCAAAGTCTGAGATATAAACTCAATGTGTTTAGTATCGGTAGCCTCATTTCCAACACACCTAAATTAGAAGTGTAAGTAATTTCTTCAAAGTGGAATCAGCAAATAATAACAGTTGTTACTCTTTATACCATTTACCACTTAAATTATTTAATGATAGGAGTTCTTAAGCGACATCGAAGCTCTTCTGTGAGTAAAACAATTACTAAAGTTTGTATTTACACTACATCATGACGGATTGGTGACCCAAGCCGCACTAGAACAGTGTGGAGTATGCTCCAAACATCCTTATTTACAAACATATACCCGTCCCCTATAATAATGATATTTAAAACATATTTTTTGCCTACCTACACGTAGACACCTTGTTTAAATGGATAATGTTTTTAGGACTTTTGTTACGGAATGGTAACCTTCAAGTCGTTTAATTAAATATTATAATCCCTTGGCATCCTATTACGAAGTCGAGATCGTGTTTTTTTTTCTTAATGTTTGTTTAATATAGGTAGGTGTATATCTATACTTTCGTACTTACAGTAGAACCTAAATTGACCTAAAAATTATATTGTATCAAATATTAGCTTTTATAAAATATCGTGAAGAAACTTGCGCAAAATTCCATCGTATTATTCTAGCGAAGACCATATTAATTAAATGTGATTAAGGTCAATAATGGCAAATAATTTAAAAAAGTAAAAATAATTTTTTTTTTTGGCTTTTAGTAATGTAGGTGTCGCCGTTCATCGAAAACAACTACTACCAAATACATATATCCACGAGTAAATTAAAGCAATTGATGTATGACATAAAAGTACTACCTTGTAGTCAAATACTTCTCAACATTAAGCTCTAGACGAGCTATTTAAGTCGCGAAGAATCAAATAATCCCATCTATAACAAACACATATTATATACCGACTCTTAATTAATACTTATCTCTGTGTGAGTGTATACAGAGAAATAGAAATTAATGTTAACATATTTAGCAAACAACGCCCTCGCAACGAACAGTTCGCTTATTTATGAAAGTATGGTTATGTACAGGTTTTAACAAGGCTCGCAAACATTTGTCATTGAATATTCTGGCAGTAATCTAATTATTCATTGCTGTTACAATTTGCATCGCGCCGTATAGAATACCTTATTTCTAAACTGGGTCTTTGTTTCATTATTTCGTTGTAAAGTTGTAATACGATTTAATTAATGAAGTTTATTCCTTTTAAAAGTAATTTCAAATTATAAAATATAACAGGAGATGAAGTAAGTTTCAGAACTAATAAATGGAATACATCTTGAAACAGATCTTGTGCTGTATAATTGAAATGTGCGTTACTCAAAAATCACTACGACTGCTCATTTGCAGCTTTCTAGAAGCCTACAATTTTCTTTATGATTGACGAAGTTTAAAACATATTACTCTTTTCAAAGGTTAATCTTTCGTTACATCATTCTTACTGCTCAAGGCAATCATTTCGTATATTGATCTACTTCGACTCGCATGATATACGATTAAAGTTCTGACAATGTAAGCGCAAAGTAGCCTGCTTCTCGGCATTTTTCAGGATACATTCTGGTGAGTATACGCAAGTACTGCTTGATTTAATTCCCATTTAATTCCACTAACGGATGTTACGGAGTACGGCTTACGATCTCCTGTAAGAATGAATTCAATTGCCTCGTCATTTATAACTGTGACAAACCGGTATTACTTGCTGCGTCGGTGTTATCGTCCGATTATAATGAAGGTTCAGATTAAGAGAAAGCGCTTGCTTATTTAGTGAACTTTACCAAGTGATCACCCGTCATGTGGAATTGGAATCAAGCACTAACTTACAAAACGTAAAATAAGAGAAAAAGGCTCTTCGTGTACGTTTGCAAGAGTTTTGTCGTGTAGTCTTCTCTAGTAGGCCCATAACGTAGTGATTTCGTGAAACGCCGGACCCTAAAATAAAAGGCCCTATTCAACTTAACCCCAAATTAAAGTCAGCCAAACATTTCAAGATAAGGTCCATTACACAGAACGCCCAACTCAAAGCTACCCTCGCCGTAAAACTCACTTATCTCCGGAACAAAAAACCCGCGGAGATACAACACGGATTTCGTTTCGGTTCGCACTCAGGAAGCTATAAACGAAAAGTTATGAGACATTCAAAATATGCGTCTATTTATATACAAGTGCATAAAGTTTAGACATACATACATATGTCTAAATGTTGATGGATCTGATTATGATTCTAAAGGACTAGGCTTTATTCACACGGTAGTTATATGCATGTTTCTACAACGAGTCCTTTTGTTTGATACGTTACTTGACTACGGTTTTATTCTAATAAGTTTTAAGTTAAGTTGAAATCGGTTTATTTATAACGCCCGTGATACGCACAATCTGACAGACAGACACGTGATGCTATAAGAATTGCGGTTTTCAATGTTTGCATGGCACACTAATAATATGTCATATCTTACTTTAAAATATTTCAATTCCCGTAGCGTAGTAGGTACGTGAAATCAATAAACATTTACTTTGAAAATTCTAAATAAAGTTTGTATCTTTGCGACAGTCTAGACGCATTATTTTAAGTTATTGATCTGTGACATATCATTCCCAAACAACTAATACAACATCAACGGCCGACATAGTTTAGAGCTGTTAGTGTCTGTTAAAAACATTGTACGGAATTCAATTGTGTGCATCAAAACGGTGTTTTTATTAATAAACGATCGTACGATGACGCTAAGGGTTTCGCCGAAGCGTTTGAAAAGGAAATATTATTACTTATTACTTAGTCTCCGACACTACAACGGGATCACGTGAAAACTAAATTACGATCGCAAGAGCGGTAAACCAAATAGGGAAGACTGGCAGGTAAATACCCCACCAACACGCACGAGCATCGTCGGAATTAAACTGGATGGTATAGAGCCCAGTGACCTTTAATAGAAAGGATCAAGCTTCATTAAGTAGCCCATCCAGCACTTGGTCACGTCCGCGTTGCTTATTTTATTTACGACTAACACGAGCCGGATATTTCAAGTAACAAGTCTGAGCAACCACTTAACACATCACAGGAATATTCAATTCAATTGATTACATTTAGCTTAACCTCAGAGTGAGTGCCATCGCCACAAACGTTCGGTCCTGCTATGATTTATCGCTCCTCGGATGTCTTAATAACGCTCTTGGCGCTCATAAATCACAATGGCCATTCTTAACTTGCATTCCATACATATTAATTTAAGATGAATATTTGAGTTACTTATCTATAATAATAGAAGAGGAGAGAAGTGTAACAGAGATGACTTTATTAGAATAATTTGTAGAGTACATAATTAAACTAAAGCTTCTATAATAAGAGAAAAATATTTGAAGATTAATTAAAAGTAAATTGTTAATTGAAAAGCTCGTTATGATCAAGATAGAACCTTAACTTCTTATAAAAATGGAAGAAGAACTTGAATATGACTTTATGACTCGCAAACAGCTTAGTCCTGAGGGAAAGTCAAAGGAAGAAAGAGAATTCAATTTTAAATAACCAGATTGAAGTCAAACAACTGCGAGCTCGACCGAAATTTGAACTCGGAACGTCACTTGCCGTCGCAATTGGATTTGCAAGAAAAACTTTCCGTTTAAGACGAAGATGCTTTTAAACGAGCATTACCTATTGTTTTAAAATTTTACTATACGCTGAAAAGTTAAAATGTTTTTGTACACAACAATTTCCTGACACGATGTGGACAATAAAATATATCTATAACCATTTTTGATACGACGGATTAATATCGTGTATATTATCATTAAAGCGCTTGATTTAATTATAAAAAACTGTTTATATTTAAAAAGAAGGCTCATAATTATTTTTGACGTATTCTTTATTGTGTAAATTAAAAAAATATATAAATTTGTTGTAGAACAAAAAATGTTTCAACAACTTTTACGACCCTTTTAACAAAACTTTAATTCTAACTTTTATCTCTTATCCCGTAAGAAGATATTATATGATCCACAATATAACCTGAAGTTATGCCAAGTATCACCAAAATTTGTTCAGTTGTTTTTGCTAGATGTGGTAAATATTTATGTGGGCCTCCCCACATAAATGTATACCTTTTTCGGTTTACAGGACAACTTTTTTTGGTATTGATTATTGGTACATGACAGCGCGGATTCGGTCTTCTTATAGTTTTGTCATTATTATTGATTGAGTTATATTCGAAACTAGCTGACCCCGTAAGCTTTGTTTGCCATATTATTATGAACGTTTAAATTTTCATAACTTTTTATATTTATGAACTGATTGACATGAAACAAACACTAATGTTAAGTAAAGCTCACCACAATATATTAGTGAAAACCACATTTAAATCGGATAAGCTGTTTCTGAGATTTGCTTGCATAAACGCACAGACTAACAGTCAAAAGTTCTAACAATAATTGTTTTGAGAGCTATTGCGTTGATAAAGTTCATATGTTTTCTTTTTCAAGTAAAGACAGCGACAGAATTTTCTTATAAGTTATATCGAAATTTTACGTCACGCATGAAGCGATGGTGTTTACACATCCTTCATTACGATAGTGAAGTATTCTACATTGCTGATTTGTTAGAAATTATGTCAAAATTTTGACAATTTTTTTAGCTTCACGAATTTTAAAGGTAAATAAAAATGACAAGTTGAGTGCAAATAATATTTTGGCGATCACCGTTACCGTCACCAGATTCTATTGTCAACTCGCTGTTGAAGTAATGTTTTAATAATGTTGGTTATTTTTAATATTATTCATCTACCTAGTAACAATCTGCAAACACAATCGTAATGGTATTATTATGCCCTCAGACATGTGTAGTATCTCCCGCGCTCCAGCAAAGGAAACAATTATGTAGTTTGCTGAAGTAAGATTGCGTCACAAAATGCTATTCGTTTAAGCTTTTAATTTAA
The DNA here is from genome assembly GCA_018251795.1 of Perichares adela. Classification (NCBI taxonomy): domain Eukaryota; kingdom Metazoa; phylum Arthropoda; class Insecta; order Lepidoptera; family Hesperiidae; genus Perichares; species Perichares adela. The sequence continues at coordinate 4,990 of DWPQ01001391.1, read as the reverse complement.
TATCTGGTAATAACATTCGTTGGAATGTCATTTTAATATATATTTTTACATATCTGATCTCATGCTTCGTTAAATGAGTCGTCAGTTTTATTAAGAGTGAAACATAGTACAATCAGTTTAGTCTTTGAAAATTGATAAATAGATTCAGAAAAGTTTATTTTTGGTTACAATTGGAAGCTATTTCGCAATTAATTACGGAAATTTCATCATCATCATTACGACGCCTAATTGTCACACTGCTAGGCATTCTCTGAAATTGCGAGAGTTTGAGACCAAAATCCACCACACTGACCAAGTGTAGATGGACTTATTTAAAATAGCCCGAGTAAATTATTGAGTTAAATATGCAGGTTTCCGAGCGATGTTTTCCAACACCGAGGTAACTGGTAATTAATTTAATATGCACATAACTTTTTACGGGCGTTTCATACATTACATTTTAAAAAGAAACTATGTACTTAAATACTCTTGAACAGATTATATTCGTTCTCGTTCGTCCTCTCGCTACGAGTATATTTTACACTCATACTTTTTTCTCTCTATAACTCGTCGCACACGTATTAACTTTCCAAACCAGAATTTATGTCTGACTCAACTTCTTCGTGCAGAAAGACTGTTAAATTATAGAGAATTGAGATATGATAACACATTTAATATAAGAAAAGAATCGTGTAAGCTCAAAGTGTTAGGCTTAAAGCCCTGATATTGTTCTCTGATTTGGAGGTCACTAAGCTTTGTATCCCTCAACCACAGCTTAATAAAATACCCTATCACCATAATTATAAATGAGCGCTATCAATATTAAACTGGGTGTTGCAGATACCAACGAACTCCTCCAGGAGAGACCTGGTGTATGGGTGGCTATACCCTTGTCCGTTGTTCATCATGGTGCACCACATTTAAGAGTAGTTTGAACTTAAGGCCAGATAAACCTTATTACACTCCGTCTACTCCTTTACTTACCTACAGTTTGCACAGATAAAGTAAATCACGGAACATTCCTCTAGTATTGACTTTAGACAATATGTTTTAAGCAACTGTTTGTTATTGTTCAACGAGTGTTGATAACACTTTTTATACAAAATCTAGTTGATAATATTTTGAACCGGTTGATGTTATAAACATAACCAATTTATATTTTCAAACATACCGCAGAACGCCTAGTTATCTACTTTACTATAATTGAATGTTCTTTACCGAAAATAGTTGGCGACCCTATTGTTAGCCCTTGATTTCTAACCGCAGTCTCAAGGCTCGACACTTAATTCCGGATAACGGTGTGTTCGGAGAGATTGCTCCTGTTACGCGGCCGTAAATTGGCAAGGGGAGGGGTAACTACCGCTAGTTACCCTCCGTTGCCACTGACAGCCATTCAGACTAAATGGCGTGTAGCCGAGTACCCATGTTATATTAAAAATATGTACATATCGCCATGATATAACTGTAAAATCATAAATAGAGGGTAGTTGTCTCAACGTGTTTCGTATAATAAGGTCCGCCACTTTATCGCATATCATCAGGTGGCCCGTCTGCTCATTTGTTAGTTGTTCATGTTAATTCAAATGAGTAGACGAAAATTTCCAATGACCGGAAAAAAAATCTTTTCCAGATCATGAGAGTTCATTGGAGTATAATTTATTTATCTTTAACGATATATCATTATTTCCATTCCATTTCATGACTACGTAATTTTCAGAGATACAAGTTTTCGGACAATTGCCCATCACTAGCTCACACGAGCGTGTAAACGATTGTTCTACTCATTTCTTAGTTTCTCTTTTTAACTAAAAATACCGGTTTCGGAGTATCTTAGACCCTGATTTCTCGGTCGGCACTAAATCCCGGATAACGGTGTGTCGGGAGAGATTGCATAGCTGCTTCCCCGTAAATTGAGGGTTGTAGCACTTGTAAGTACCACTAGTACCGAACACGACACCCTCCATTCCAATAGTTAACTGGCTGTCTACCACTGATTAGTGTTTATTCTTAGTAACAAATTGCACATTCATGCACTAAGCAATATAAATCAAATGTTTTTTTAAATACTTCTTTATACGCGTTGATCACATTGAATGAAGAAACATCATTGAACTTGCGTCATCATCACTTAATATTTTCCATTGTTGAATTTGTGATTTCACAAGAAGGAATAATTTCTGACACCACTGTTATTTTAGTTGCTATGGTAATCAACCCTAAGGTTTAATATACTATTTAATGAAAACGGAACACGTAGGTATTAGTCACAATATTTTACCTAATGGCTTAGTTCATATAATTTAGGTAGCTAAAAATATTGTGCTACGCAATTAATTTATCAATGGGAAGTGTCTATTAAAATGTAGATTATAATAATAATTGATGTATATATTCATTATAAAATATAATATACCTAATGCTCAAAATACAGTTTTAAACTTTCACTTCCGTCGGCAGTCATGACTCTTTCTTCGTGGTAAAAATATACTGCTAGTGGTTGATATAGTGCTAGTGATTTGAGACTATTAATCATGACGAAGGAATGTTTACGACAACAGTGTTGTCACTACTTGTCATAACTATTGTATACATAAATACCTACATTATTCAAAAGAAATTTCTAATAGACAGAAGCTAGAAGATGTCGTTTGATATTGTTTCTTTAGAGCCTTTGAGGCTATTCCCGAATCTTAGGGTGGTGATGAACCACTTCATCATTTCCAATCGTCCTACCAAAACCTGTTACCCTCATTCGGTGAAAAAACTAACCGAATTCTGCAGAGGGCATTAATTAATAGCCAATCCTATTTTTATCTCCAACTGGAAAAGCCCAGATATTTAAGGTAGCGGCACCTATCGACGGCAGACTATCTTCTAATTTACGGTCACATGACGCCGCAATCTCCCCGACACACCGTTATCCGGCTCGAGTTAAGTGGGACTCCTCCGTAAAAATTAACTATTGAAGATAGTTAATAGTATTAAACGTTAATTAATGTGCGGAAATCTGATACCCTTATGTTTTGGTTCATTTTGCAAGTTCCTGCGACTAAACTGCAGCTAATTTGAGTATTGTCTGTATTTGTATGTACATGGCGGTTAAGGTAACAACAAAAAAAAACTTAAGTTAGATTTTTACAACTAAATAAAATTAAAGTGTCTGTTTGTAATATTGAAAATAACCGCTTTTTAATGTATGTGTATACGGTACATATATCAAAATTTTATTTTGTACCATTTTTTAATTAACCTATTTGTTCCCGGTTAATCTCTAGAACGGCTGGATCGATTTAGATGGGACTTTCGCTGGAAGATAGCTGATGTAATGGGGAGTAACTTAGGCTAGTTTTTGTCGTAAAATTCTCGTGGGATTCGAAATTACGCGGGAAAAACTTTTTGACACTGATTTTCACACGGGTAGAGCCGTGGGCACAGCTAGTTAGAATATAAGTATGATTTATACCATTATCTTATATATATGGTACCCATAGTAACAATATCCTTACAACATTCGGTAACGATCGGGTGGGTATTATACCAGATACAATTGTTTCGCTGTCCGTCCGTACGGATTAATGCACCTCTAATCCTATTATGCATATAATACGACACGATTAATTGAGTAAGTCTTAGCCCTTGATTGTTGTGAATTGATATACATACGAAATATAACATATTCCTGGAAATTAATTACATTACTAACACTGTCGCTAACTTGGCATACACAGCACACAGTTCATAAGCATTTGTAAGTTTTAATAATCTCTGCTAAACAAAGTTAGGTGCCTCCCTGATTATTTGTAGAATGTAGTAATTGCTATACTACCTTATCTATACAACTAAATAAATAAGAGTGTCTGTTAAAATAATAGCTTTTTACTAAATGCATATGTATGTATACACGGTACATAATATATACCAAAACAACAGTTTTTAAAACTTTTGTCTGTCTGTCGTTTGTCTTTTGTTGTTGGACATACTTTGCGACGCATTAATTTCCACGCGGGCAAGGCCACAGACACCGCTAGTATTAATTATAGCAATTACAAAGTAAGGCAACAAAACTAGGATCTTTATATGAAGGAAAGTTGTAAATTATTCACAAAAGGCCATCACTGAGAACATGACATCTACTTTATCAGCTAACTTCACGAGCGACAACAACGCCCTCTGGAAAGTCAATTTGCGTCTTCCACTTTGACGGTTAATAAAAGCGCTGATAGAGAGTGGATCTGAATTGCTAATGTTATTTTTCTTTAAATTACTCTAATCACATCAACTTAACCATGTATACGAGTAAATAGAAAAAAACTAAGTCTTAATGAAAAAAACTAAGTCTTAAGGAACGTACAAATAATCATTGTATGGTGTATGGGCGTGGTAATAAGCAGCGGTGTATGGGAACAATACAAGATAACTCCCATTCTTGTACGTTTTGCATAACTAATAATTATCTGTAATTATTCAAATGGTTTAGAGGAACGATAGCTTAGTGATTTGAGCGTTGCCGCGTTGGTCTCTTACACGGGTTGACCGACGTAAGAAAAACAAAATTAAAAAAATATATATGCGTGTCCTACACGGGTTTACCGACGTTAGAAAAAAAAAAAGTGTGTGTGTGTCACATTTTTATCCTATGTGGTGGTTGAAATTCAACCATAAATCATTGAAAATATAAGTTTTCAATACCTGCGTAATTATGTAATTTTTTACACTTCTACAATTCATAAAATCACTAAAAATACGCACGAACGTTTTTGATTACCGCCGTGGCGCCATTGTCATTTGCACGATAAACGTCAAAAGAGAGGTATATCTAGTATGCATGTGGATGTGTCTTAGTGTGTGTAATGTTTTATTTATTGGTTTAATGTACTTTATAAGCATTATTATTGAAAAATATTTGCGTTCTGCACTTCTCCTACTAATAAGCATAAAGTGTGCGAAATTTCATACTCCTCCGTCCGGGCAATTTTCGTAAAAAGGGATCTAAAGATTTTGCTTCACGTAG